>PGWS01036774.1:0-173137 GCA_002896235.1 Cicer reticulatum
AATGACTGGGCGTTACAGAGTGTATCTTCTTGTAAATAAATATGAGTGTTTCTTCTTGTAAATAATTATGAGTCTATCTTCTTGTGAATAATTCTGAGCATATCTTCTTATGAATAATTATGAGCATACCTTCTTGTGAACAAATTCAGAGCATATGTTCTTGTAAGAAAATTCATAGCATATCTTTTGGAGAACGATATTTTGACCATATCTTCTTGTGAAAAATATTTTGACTATATCTTATTTTCACCTTGGTCGAAGATTTCCTTCAATTATAATTATGAATCGTATCTAATTTTAGATTGTGTTCAATACTTATTCATGCGGATCTTCCTTCATACTCTTGATAGATTGGAGCAGGAACGAGTTCGGGCTTGTTCTTGAATATTCAGAAATTCTAATTCGGCTAAGTCTTTTCTTCATAATGAATGTTTTCAATCAGAGTCGTTGACTTTCCGTCGTAGCTATTGACTTTCTTGTTGGATGAGATGATGTATCTCTTGAATAATAAAATCCAGAGGCATAATTGCATGACTTAGAATTAGTGACTTTGGGTAAATCACATTGTTGAACAATTAGAGTCAATGCAACATTAGTGGTTGCATATCAGAGGCAACATTTTAAGTGTTTTGCAACTTTTGATTAGTGGAATATGAGCTTTGAATGTATGGCTTGAACAATATCTTCAAAGTTAGTGATAACTTGATATAAACTCTCTAGAGGCATGCTGAGTTTGTGCACATCAGAGGCACGCAAGGGCTTTAGAGGCATGCTTAAAATTCAGTCTTTAGAGGCATTCTTCATAACCAGTTTCAGAGCTAGTCTTTAGAGCCTATTTTTCAAACCTAGTTATCACATGTAGTCTTCAGACCCAAACATCAGAGACAGTCCTCTGGTCACTTCCTCTCGTTAGTTCCTCTGGTTACTTCCTCTGGTCAGTTCCTTTCGTCAATTCCTCTGGTCACTTCCTCTAGTAGCTTCCTCTGGTTGTTTCCTCTAGTCGGTTCCACTGGTAACTTCCTCTGATTTTCTTGTTCTAATTTCTGCACACTCAATGAAGCCATTAGTCCAAACAAATTGTTCTCTTACAATAACTTTGTTAACATCAAAATCACAAGAAGAAAACCAACATGGTTCGAACATAAGAGATTGGAATATAGAAAACATTTTCTTAATATCTTCATCTTCTTCCATCTGAAAGAGTTCATACTTCTTGACAAGTAGATTTGCCTTGGTTTCATGTACCTACTTATTTCCCTTCATAGTTGAGAACTAGAGCATCAAGGACACTCTTTGCAGTTTCTTTGTGGCTGCATTTTTCGATCTCTTCGAAGGTGATAACGTTCATCATGAAAGCTTGGGCTTTATGATGCATCTTATATTGATGCATCAACAACGTCTTTTGGAGTCTCACAACCATCTTCGATTATGTCTTAGAGTTTAGGATCTTGTGAGATGTAAAAACTTCTAAGCTTGTATTTCTAGGACTCGAATCTTTCTCCATCAAATAGAGGAGGCCTGTTAACATTTCCTTCGCCTGTACTAATCACCAGAGTTTTGTCAAATAACAAGATCGTTTCTTCAAACAACACTAATCCTCAGTTGAACTGCTTGAGCTAATCGGTAGAATGAAGAAACAAAGAAAGATGGTTTGAATTGTGTTGTTATTTAATAAAATGTTTAGCATATTAAAACCGAGTGATGGAAAATATCGCAGATATAACAAAAGACACTAACAACACAACCCAATTTATTCCTGATTCACCACCAATATGTTACTAAGTCAAACAAAGAATTTAAATTCACTAATTCCACAACTAAATACACTTACTTAACACCTGCTAGTCAAATTAGTGTGTTCAAGTTTGTCAGCCTTCTAGCTTAGTACAATAAGTTGGTTGAGATTATGCAACATACGGACAGACAAAAAGTAGTTTAAGGATCTAAATACTCCACAAGAGGGTGTTCAAGGATGTATTATTTCGAAACTGTTTTCCTGCACTTAAGACAAAACAAAAGATAAAGAGAAAGAGTGGTAGAGATAAGTTGTATCTATGCCTTAGTCTTAGTGTATGTGTGTTGTTGTTGTGTCTATCAAATGAGTTTCCTTTCTTTTTATAGAGAAACTTTAGGTTTTCTAGTCGTTGTTCCAATTGCAATAAATCAACATGTATCATGAATTTAAATATAAAAAAAAAATCTTTAGAGATTGATTCGTCATTAAATCTTGTCAAGAAATTAATCTTCAAAGCATTGACTTTTTAGGGCATTTGACTATAAATCAAAGCATTGACTTTTAAATAAATCAGATGATCAAATGCTTGATGTGATTATCAAGAGTAGGACAAATACTTGCATGCCACTCTTATCAAAGGGCCTAGACAATCATATGCTTATTGTAGTCATTAGAGTCAGACTCGACAGAGCATTCACTACGAAAAAAAAAAGCTTTTACAGCGCTTTTTTTAAGCCATTTACAGCGCTTTTTCAAAAAAAAAAGCGCTGTTGGAAAACGAGCGCTTTGTAAATGATCAAACAGCGCTTTTATAAAACAGCTATAAAACATGTAGAATAACAACGCGCGCTTGTTTATGGCACATTTACAGCGCTTCCTTCACAAAAAAAGCGCTGTAAAATATGCACCCCGTCAATATGGAGTTACGGGTGTGCATATTACAAGCGCTTTCTCACAAAGCGCTTGTAATATGCCCACCCATAATTTCATATTGGGTGTACATATTACAGCGCTTTCTCGAAAAAAACGCTGTAATATGCACCCCATATAGTGGTTTCATATACAGCGCTTATGAAAAGCGCTGTCCACCCATGCATATACAGCGCTTTCTCGAAAAATTTTCGCTGTAAATATGCCCACCCATAATTTCATATTAGGGTCTCATTTTAACAGCGCTTCTCGAAAAAGCGCTGTAATATGTAAACATAGGGGTCTCTTACGCCGCTTTTCTGGTACGAGTAAGCCTTTCTGGTAGAAGCGCTGCCGACCAATTAAAGCGCTTTAGAACAACATTTTACAGCGCTTTTTAAAAAAAGCGCTGTAAAATGTGTTATTTTTTTTTTTTTTTTAACGCTGTAAATTAATTATTTGAAATGAAAAATGCTTTTTAGCTTTTTATGGCACTTTTTTTAAAAAGCGCTGTCTTTTATCTTTGTACCCAAAATTATTTTTGATCCAAAATCACTTCACAATCAGTAGAACACAACATATTACAGACAATCAGTAGAACAGAACATATTATAGACAATCAGTTCACACAATCAATAGAACATAAATCAGAACTCTGCAACTTTTTTAACATATATGTAACTCTGTAATTTACAACCTAAGTAACTACATTCAGATACATATATACAACTAATTTACAACCTAATTACCTACATTCAGATCCATTATATATAATAACTAACAGATCCATTATATGCATATATTGTGTCCTATGATCATTTACATATAATAACTAACAGAATATACATTATATGCACTAGCTACCATATATAATATTCAGATCCCTTGCCCAGCACAAGCTATTTCCCAGAAAATCAAATAATTTTCATGTCAAGCACGTACTGACACCATTCTTCCTTTAATTCCATCAGATCTTCCTCAGAATATGATGGACTGGAATTGGCAAAGTACTGCAATATAAAAATTGAACATATTATATTAAGTTAGTATCAAATATATAGATAATTTATATATGAAAATCATATAATGCAAATACCGTACCGTTTCTGGATAATAGTTTTATTCTTCTCAACAATCTCCTTCATGAATCTCAATATGTAGTACCCACAGTCGATGTTATTTGTTTGACGAGGGCACTTTATTGAGATCCATGTAATGTTATTAGACTTCTGCTTCGACACTTTAGCACCTCTTTGAGCTCGATAAACTTTTAAGGCACTATCGAATGAATAAATGTGATTATTAGAGCATGAATATTTATATATATATATATAAATATATATATGTAAGAAATAAATGAATATTACTTACGTGTCGAGCATATTCTTTATTCCGGGGTGATTTGGTGTAATCGCCGTGCACGGGATCCAAATAGTATATCACTTCAGAGACCGCATTGATTGCAAATAGCACCCAATGTGCCCTACAACAACAAATAATTGGTTAAGCAATTTGTTTATAGACAACTAATAAACTAAATTCTCATCAATTAAAAAAGATAAAATTACGTACCCTGAATTATATGGTGCCAAGAACAATTTATCACTTTCTTTATTTCTTAAAAACATATCTACAATGTAGTGTTTTACATTGTCTGGATCGAGTTTGAACATCGACATCTTATGCGGAGACAAGAATGAGTATTTATTTGACAGTTTCCTCGTGCACACGACCTTCTCGTACAAAAACCTTCAATGAAAATTTTAAACTAGATTAATTACCAATACATTTAATTAATTACAAATAAATGCAATTAAATATTTTTTACCTTATGTACAAGCTGATTACAGTAACACTCAGCTCCTTATGTTCGAGAAGATCGTACATTTGCTCCTTTTCGAGGTATTCAATATACTCATCTCCAAAGATGTCTTGATTCATTTGTACAATGGGCGAATCGTTGCTGGCTGCCCATGTTCCTCTTTTATTGGATGTCAAGACACGCCCCGTATTTACCAAGGCGTGGCTGACTTTTATTAGGAGCAGCAGCAGCAGCGACCGATTTTCCCCGATCCAAATTTTTTGTTGCTGCAAGTTTTGCAGCTTTATTACCCTCCAGCCTTTGTAGTTTGGCAGCCCTATTAACCTCCAATTTTTGAGGTCTGCTGCCTTTTTTTGGCTGTAGGGTGGTTTATTTATTTGGACCTACAAAAATGAGGTAAAATGTTAGTTTATTGAATCTGAAAAAAATAAAAAACCTTAGGCAATAAATGTGACAAACCTTTCGGGAGATGTAACTGATTTGTCCTTGGGAAATCTTTTTTTCAAGGGGCAACAAGGTGTGTGGGCCATGCCACGTAACTGCCAATAGCGTCGCTTAAGAACTTCATATCTCCATCGTTGTCCGGTATGGGCAACGGTGCAGTTGGTTCGAAAGCAACCGTAGGCGATACTTTGACATGGCCCGCGGGGATCGGAATATTGTGCAATACTTCTCCCGAAGTATTGTGCAATATTCTTTTCCCACCTTCCGTTGAGTCGGCGAGGATAAGTATAGGACACATGTAGTGACACCCTACATCAATAGTTAAAACATAAGTACAGTTACTATATAAGTTTGTTTAATACATAAGTAATTACATAAGCAAGTAAGTAGTAAGTAATTAATTACCTCGGGAATACTCTTCAAACCGACGTTGCAACTCCCGGTTTCACTCTCCATTTGTATTTCAGGTTGGAGCTGAACCGGAAGTTGCTTGTCTTTATTCGTATTCACCAAGAGTGCCACTTGCTCCGATAAGATTCTGAGCTTCTCTAATACTTCCTCGTTGGAAGGTTTTTGGCGCTTCTCTTGAGGAAAAAGCTTTTGGGAGTTACGCCAAATCCTTTCCCCCTCACTCGACCGGAATACTCAGGGACATTAAACACTTTCCCAAGAATGTCCCTGCACGTATCCTTGTTGCCCTCTTGAGTTTCAGAACTTTGTTCAATAGTTTCCTAAAATACATGTAACATTAAAAAGATAAGTTCAATAGCATTTTTAAAAATACAATATTAAAAAATATTAAAGTGATAATATACTTACACAAAGTTCTACAACTTTCTTGACATTTTCATTATCAACCACTCCATCTTTGTTAACACGCGCTTCCTTCCATAAGATATGACGACCCAAGGGTGGATCGGCTTGGGTGTCTTTTCTCTATTCGTTAAAATCATAAACAAAATAATACAAATTAGTTACACACTATAGTTTATAATACAAATTACAAGTGATGTTTAATTACTTACAATTTTTTGTTCAAGGCGTGCATATCCCATACGTGATTTCTTGTATGGGTGTTTTGGGTTGCTTGCCCGTTCGCGATTTGCCGTACTAATATTCTATATAAAAAAAAAATAGCAATTGTGTAAAAATTTAAAATACGCTACGAATATGAATAATAAAACACAAATGCTAATAAATTAATAACTTACGACAAACGCCGGGTCAGAACGTTTGGAAACAAATGCACTCCATTCATCCTTTGATATATAATGTTGATATATCTTTGGAGGTTCAGCATTTTTGTTTCCTTCTCTATCTTTTAGATAGAAATTTGAGAGATGGGATCTAAATTCACGATGGATTTTCCCAGCAACTCTCAAAACATATGACTTTCGTTCCTCATCAAGAACAAAAGTGGTCTGCAATGAAAACAATCATAAGTAATGTATTTTACAGAAAAAAACATTATAAATGACAAAAGAGTAGATCAAAATATTTACTTGATGTCATTCCAGATGATATCTTTGGCATCCTTCAACGCCTTATCTCTCCAGTTGTCTATTGTTATTGGGACATTTTGACGAACAACAGCCCCAATGTAGCTTACAAACATGGAGCTGTTGGGGTCAACTGGCTGACCACTCTCGTTCCAGCCAACCTAATAAACTCATATAGTAAGTACATGCCCTAAACCCTAAAAAAAGATAAAAAAAACACACAGCAAACAGAGTATATATAGTATACCTCAAATTTAATGCCACTGCTCCGTGCTTTAATCACCCTTTGCATGATAGTTGCACCACGTTTGACTTCTTTTTCGTAAGTCTTAGAGGTGCCAACTTCTTCATTTTGAACTTCTAAATCTTTGTTTGTATCCATTTAACTACAACAAGTTCAACATGCACTTTAGTATAACATCTACAAGCTCAACATGGATCATGCATTATTATAAACAAACTCAACATGTATCAGTACATCTTAAAAAAGCTCAACATGCATTTTAATGATTACAAAAAATTTATAACATCAATACCTGAATAATGGTTCGAAGAAAGATGAAATCTAAAGAACAGAGGGAACGCAGAAAGTTCACAGAAATATGGTTCAAAGAAAAGAGGGAACGGTATTGAAGAAATACGTAATGAGGGTTACGTATTTCAATGAAAATATATTGTGTGAAATGGGAGAGATGATCTTGGATGGAAATAAGGTTCGAAATGAAGGAGATGATCGTGGAAATAAGGTTCGTAAAGGACGGGATGATAGGGTTTGCAAAAGAAGAGAAGAAATGAAGGTTGAGATGAAGGTTACGTAATGAAGAGGAAACTGAAGAGGTAACTGTTATATATACGTAACACTTTTACAGCGCTTTTTATAAGCCTTTTTACAGCGCTTTTTTGTAAAGCGCTCTAAAAGGCTTCTTTAGTTAAATTCTTAAAAGGCTCTTTTACAGCGCTTCTTCCCAAAAAGCGCTGTAAAAGACCTCCGTGTGTTATTATGTTATTTGAATGCCTTTTACAGCGCTTTTGTCAAATAAGCGCTGTAAAAGACCTCCGTGTGTTATTATGTTATTTGAATGCCTTTTACGCCTTTTACAGCGCTTTTGTCAAATAAGCGTTGTAAAAGACCTCCGTGTGTTATTATGTTATTTGAATGTTTTTTAAAGCCTTTTACTGCGCTTTTTACACATAAGCGCTCTAAAATGTCTCTTTATGTTAATTTTAAGAGGCTCGTTTACAGCGCTTTTTCCAAATAAGCGCTGTAAAAGACCTCCGTGTGTTATTATGTTATATTAATGTTTTTTAAAGCCTTTTACAGCGCTTTTCCACATAAGCGCTCTAAAATGTCTCTTTAGGTTAATTTTAGAAGGCTCGTTTACAGCGCTTTTTCCAAATAAGCGCTGTTAAAAGGCCTTATTGTTTTTGTGTTTTGTTATGTTATTTTTTAAAGCTCAACATGCAAAACCCACATAGTAGTAACTGGTCACCACCAAAATCCCTTCCTCTTCACCAAACTCTTCTCCTTTTATGCATCTTCTTCACAAACATCAAAGCTTACTCTTTCACAATTCAATCTCCACCTCAACACCCTTTTTATCTCTTTACATTCTCTTTCCTTCTTAAATCGAAACTTGGTATTCAGGATCATTGCCATGTTGCGAAAAAATGGGTTTGTGTCTGATGTTTTTGTTAACAATGTGTTTTTGGGGATTCCCATGATGCGTACAAGGTGTTTGAAGAAATGGGTTAATGTCTGATGTTTTTTGGATTCCCATGATGCGTACAATGTGTTTGAAGAAATGGGTTTGTGTCTGATGTTTTTTGAATCCCATGATGCGTACAATGTGTTTGAAGAAATGGGTTTGTGTCTGATGTTTTTTGAATCCCATGATGCGTACAAGGTGTTTGAAGAAATTAGGTGTCTGATGAATATTATTTTTAAAGCCATTTGACAGCGCTTTGGCAAACAAGCGCTGTAAAATGTCTTTTTTACTCACTTTCAAAAGAGTCGTTTACAGCGCTTTGTGTGAAAAGCGCTGTAAAAGGTATAACACACTCATTATTTTATTTTTAAAATGATCTTTTACAGCGCTTTTCCACAGAAGCGCTGTAAAAGACCTCCGTGTGTTATTATGTTATATTAATGTTTTTTAAAGCCTTTTACAGCGCTTTTCCACATAAGCGCTCTAAAATGTATCTTTTAGGTTAATTTTAAAAGGCTCTTTTACAGCGCTTTTTCCAAATAAGCGCTGTTAAAAGGCCTTATTGTTTTTTGTGTTTTGTTATGTTATTTTTTAAACAAGCTCAACATGCAAAACCCACATAGTAGTAACTGGTCACCACCAAAATCCCTTCCTCTTCACCAAACTCATGTGTTTTGTTTTATTGTTTTATTTTATTTTTGTGTTTGGTTTATTTGGGTTGGGATGACATTAAAACCTTTTTATCAGTTCAGTTCAGAAAATAAATTAATCAGAACTTAGTATAAAACACTCAATTCAGATTACATGCATGAATTATTAGAAATGACTATGAGAATCTCTCTGTTCAGTTCAGTTCAGTTCAGTTCAGAAAATAATTTAATCAGAACTTATTATATAAAACACTCAATTCAGATTACATGCATGAATTATTAGAAATGACAATGAGAATCTCTCTGTACAGTTCAGTTCAGTTCAGAAAATAAATTAATCAGAACTTAGTATAAAACACTCAATTCAGATTACATGCATATTTACAATAACACAGTTCAGATTACATGCATAGCTTATATAAAACAATTAAACATATATATACATTAAGATGCCCTTCTTCTTTTCCTGGTGACATTCACATTTGTTTGTCCATTTACAATACGAAACGATGGATTAATCCAAATTCCCTCATCATGATCATCTCTAAGATATAAACCATCATCAGTTGAATCAATTTCATGTGGTTGTTGTGATGTTGCAAATAAAAGATCATTACCAACATCTTCATCATTATTGTTATCATCACTTATTTTATTGGTCGATAGGACAACAGACCATTTATCATTAGAAGGATCAGTGACATAAAACACTTGTTGAGCTTGCGACGCTAAAATAAAAGGCTCGTCTTTGTATCCCACCCTATTAAAATCGACAAGCAAGAATCCTGACTCATCAATCCGAACACCATTATTATTATCGACCCACTTGCAACCAAATATAAGAACACGAAACGAAGTGTAGTCTAACTCCCATATGCGCTCGATAACCCCAAAATATGATAGATTTGCATATATTGGGTTTTTGTCTTTTGCACTTGAGACATGCATCGCTTCAGCTACGAGAGTGACTCCACTATTTTGCATAGTGGTCTGATCATCTTGTTCTTTGGTATAAAATGTGTAGCCGTTAATAACATAACCAGTGTAAGAAAAGACATGTAAGCTCGGACCATTTGCTAGCCACCTCAATCTATTTGAAATTGATCTGGGGTCTATATCAAATTTTGACATTATGTGATTTTTTAACCATGTTACAAAACTTCGATTGTGCTCTCGAGTTATCCAATTTTGATTCCTATTCATGTTCAAACGAGATAACTGATCAATGTGTATTGTAACATACGGTTGAACCTCATCATCATTGTGCAGAACATACAATTGTGCCTGCTCCCATTTTGTCCTTGATATAGTCAGTAGTCTCCTTCCAGTTATCCCTTCTCCTGATAGTCTTCCCGAATGACGAGACATGGGAAGCCCTATGGATTCAACATTGGACAGATATTCAGTACAAATTCAGCAGCCTCTTCAACAATGTATCGTTCAACAATACAACCTTCTGGTCGACTTCTACTTTTTACGTACCCTTTTAATATTTTCATATATCGTTCTATCGGATACATCCATCTCATATAAGCTGGCCCACAAAGTTGTGTCTCCTTAACCAGATGAACAGTAAGGTGAACCATTATATCAAAAAACGATGGTGGGAAATACATTTCAAGCTCACACAAAGTAACAACAATTTCCCTCTGCAATGTCGGTAATTTCTGAGGGTCGATCACTTTACTACAAATTTCCCTGAAGAAGAAACATAATCTAGTTAAGGCTAGTCGAACTTTTTCAGGTAAAATGGAACGTATACCTATTGGTAGCAAATGCTCCATTATAATATGACAATCATGGGTCTTCAAACCTTTTAACTTGAGGTCTTTCATACAAACCAAATTTTTAATGTTCGAAGAGTATCCTTCTGGAACTTTAACTTCGTGTAGAAATTTACATAAAACAATTTTTTCCTTTCTAGATAGAGTATGAGCGGCTGGAGGTAGATATGTGCGGTTTCCTTTCTTTACTGGAGCCAGTTCATTTCTTATTCCCATATCGACCAAGTCCAATCTTGCATTGACGCCATCTTTAGACTTTCCTGGAACATTGAGTAACGTACCAATAACACTTTCAAATACATTTTTCTCAATATGCATCACATCGAGGAAATGTCTTACATACAATGACTTCCAATATGGCAATTCAAAGAAAATTGACTTTTTCTTCCACCCAGTTTTCACCAGCTCTCCCGCAAAAGGTTTGCAAATTTATTGGTCAAACCTTGTACTTTTTCAAGTATTTGATATCCAGTCGGTGCTAAAGGAGCTTTACCTTCCTCTGATTTTCCATTGAATGCATTTCTCCACCCACGATACTGATGACTATAAGGTAAAAATCTACGATTTCCAAGAAACACATTCTTCTTACAATGTTTCAACCGCATCCAATTTGTACTCTCTTCACATATAGGACATGCACACTGACCTTTAATGCTATATCCTGATAAATTACCATATGCTGGAAAATCATTAATTGTGCCGAACAACATAGCCCTCAAATTGAAACACTCTTTCCTATACCCATCATAAACTTCCACACCTGTCTCCCACTGAATTTTTAAATCTTCAATTAAAGGAGTCAAGTATACGTCGATATCATCCCCCGGTTGTTTGGGTCCAGAAATTAACAGAGACAACATCATAAACTTACGCTTCATACATAACCATGGAGGTAAGTTATATATTACCAAAATCACAGGCCACGTGCTATGTGAGATGCTTTGAAGACCATGTGGATTCATTCCATCAGTAGAAAGTGCAAGTCTTAGATTTCTTGACTCTATCCCGAATTCAGGATACTCGTGATCAATTTTTGCCCATTGTGGGGAATCTGCAGGGTGTCGAAACATTCCATCTCTAATTCTTTCATCTGCATGCCATGTCAAGTGTTTTGAATCTTCTTCACTGCGATACATGCGCCTAAATCTTGGTATTATAGGAAAATACCACACAACTTTTGCTGGAGTAGATTCTTTCTTCTTATATCGAGAGACATTGCATTTCGGACACGCCTTAAGTAGTTCATATTCGTTTCGAAATAAAATGCAATCGTTAGGACACGCATGAATCCTTTCGTAACTCATTCCAATAGAACACAAAATCCGTTTAGCCTCGTAGGTCCGACTGGGAAGTTCATTATCATCTGGCAACATATCTTTTATGAGTGTTAATAATTCCGTAAAGCTTTTATCAGACCATCCATTACTCGCTTTTAAGTTGTACAACTTTAATATCGCTGACAGTCTTGTGAATTTAGTACAACCATTATATAATTCTTTCTCTGCATCACTCAACAAACTTTCAAACATTTTAGGACAATCTCGAAGATCTTCTTCAACTGCTTTTGCAATCTCATCAACTCGGTCCGGCTCATATGTATCTGTATCGAAATCAGTTGAAGCATATGTAGAACTATTCTCAAAATTAATGTTTCCTTTTTTTTTCTCACCATGTCTTATCCAACATGTGTAGCTTTGATCAATTCCATTACATACTAGATGTCCTTCTAATTCATCTTCTCTAACACGTTTTCCAAAACAACATTTTAAACAAGGACAAACTACTCTATTTGGATCTTTTGCATTCTTCACTGCAAACTCAACAAACTCCTTCACTCCAATTTCATACTCTTTTGACAATCGATTGGCTGAAATCCATTTCCTATCCATATTATACCACCTATATAAATGCAGTAACAAAAATAATAAGCTTTCAAAACATATCAACAAGTTTCAAAAAGAAACCAATATCAACTAAAAATTTCAAAACAGAACAGATCATGTGGTATGAGTTTTTGACAATTTTTGACAATTTCAAAACAGAACAGATCATGTGTAAAAAATACCTTAGACAACGTAGATGGCCGCACAGTACGTAGAGGATATTAGGTTCGCAACGTATATAATTATTTGAAAGATGTAGAGGATATGAGGGTTTCCAACGTATATAATTATTTGAAAGATGTATTTTACAGCGCTTGTGAAAAAAGCGCTATAATAGGTAGTTAAATTCAATGAAAGTGCATGTGTTTTACAGCGCTTGTGAAGAAAGCGCTGTAATAAGTAGTTAAATTCAATGAAAGCGCATGTATTTTACAGCGCTTGTGAAAAAAGCGCTATAATAGGTAGTTAAATTCAATGAAAGCGCATGTGTTTTACAGCGCTTGTGAAAAAAGCGTTGTAATAAGTAGTTAAATTCAATGAAAGCGCATGTGTTTTACAGCGCTTGTGAAAAAAGCGCTGTAATAGGTAGTTAAATTCAATGAAAGCGCATGTGTTTTACAGCGCTTGTGAAAAAAGCGCTGTAACTGATTCGCGAAAGCGCTTCCGTTTACAGCGCTTTTTTGACAAGCGCTGTAAAATCCTTATAACGTGATGCGCAAACGTTATATGACCTACTACAGCGCTTGTATTACAGCGCTTTACATAAAAAGCGCTGTAATAGGTTCCGTTATTTTTAAAATATAATTACAACAGCGCTTGTGTTTAGAAAGCGCTGTAAAATGGGCGCTGTTAAATGTCATTTCTGGCGTAGTGTTAATTAGTAATAATTTATTTTCATCGGTTGTGTTTGAAATTTTTTATTCCAGTAAAAAAGATTTTATTAATGTGTCTATCCCAATATTGTTGTGAACAAAAATATTTTACTCACCTTCTATAAAATGTTGCCGAAAATTCACACAATTATTTGCTAACAAGAATGCAAGAAAAACAAAAGTCATGCAAAATTCTTTTAAATACACCACAAAGGCACATGGATACATGGTCACACCTAAAATAATAGTCTAAGATAAAAACAACTAGAAGCTTTTCTAAAATAAGTATATGTATTATATTATGTATATACATGTGGTTTTGGGCACGGCATAGACAATGAGAACTTGTAGTATATGTTTGACGTATGCCACATCATCAACTTATATAAAATAATATTGTTCTCTTAGACCATCAAAAAGTGGTTCACGTGTTCTTATTTTCTTATGTATTCGCATGCGATGATAAGTAGAGGTTGTATTCTATCGAGTAGTTGAAATGTGGTGGAGAAATACTCTTACATTTAGTGCTTTTGCACGTCTCAGCCAAGGTCGATATATCTCGTGTTCTCTAATTTTAGTTTATTCTCAATAATATTTATTTGATTTTATATTTATCTGTTGCTTAGTATTCATCGTCCTTCTCATCTTTATCAATAAGATGATGATTGGATTAATGTCAATTAAATAAAAGATATATATTTATTTACTCTTATTTTTATCAAGTCGATATCAATTAAGCTATTATCGAACTAATATCATTAAAATGAAGATAATCATTAACGTTTATTTTTAAGAAACGACTTTTGTGATATTTGGAAGTTTAAACATTTTTTGAATATTGATCTAAGGTGGACCGTGGTCCATATTAGAATTTTTCTATTAATTTAAAAACATGTGATTTTCTTTTACCTTTTTTACAAAATTCGATTTTATTTTTATTTGAATTGTTTGATTGGTTGTGTCTAAAGATCTATTTGAATTGTTGAATTTTTATTTTATTTTATATATTTGATTTAAAAGAGGTGAAAGAAGATATTTTAATTATATTTATTTTTTTGTTATTTTAGACTTTTCTTCTCTTTCCTCCAAATTTCGAGAAAATGAAGAGATATATGAGAGATTTTACTTTACTACTCTTCTTTTTTCTTATTTCTTAAAAACTGGACCAAACAAACATAATTTAAAATAGGATTAAATAAGTTTTTTTTTTATTTTTATAAATATATTTTATTTTTTATTTTTAGTTCCTCTAAAATTTTTGTTCAAACAATAGTTTTTCAAAATATTTTTCTTCAATAATTTTGATCTCTCCTTTTAAGTAAACTTGTGTGTATATTATAATTGTTTCATGAATTTTATAACATTATAAGTATCTCTCACATAAAATTTAGATTTTATTCAACATGGAATAAATTAATATGATTTAAGCTTTTAATACTTAAAAATTCATATGTAATTGATATTTTATTAAAAATTCAAATTTTAATAAAAGAGATCATTCTTACAATATTCTAAATATACCTAAAAAAAGTTATTCCAAAATTTTAATAATATTGGATAAAAAGTAGAGATCAAATAATTAATAAAAAATATTTAAAGTAATATTAGTTTTAAAAAAGAAACTTTAAAAAACTAAAAACAAAACATAATATATTTAAAAGAACTAAATACTTATTTACCCTCTTAAGATATTATCTTCCTTCTCTTTCCTTCTAAACCAACATAAGTATTATTGCATTGTAAGGTGAGTATTCACCCAATAATTTGTCTTTTCTCGTTATTTGTTTGGACGGAGTATGATTCGTGCAGATGTGATTCTAGAAGTTTGGGTACTTTTTTCTTTTATAAACAAATGATGTATTAATCTAGAGTATAAGAGATACACTAAATCCATTACAAATGACTTCGGTAATCACCCTCCCTATTAATAAACCAAATCCACGAAAACTTTTTGATAGTGCTAAGAATTTTTTTCGCATTTGCAACTTTACTTGAGAACATGATTGATTCTTCTACCAAATACATCAAACTATATATAATCAAATTAAATGGGAAATGTTTTTTATCGGAAGCGCGACAAGAATACAGATTGCCGGACAATGTTAGCAAAAAATTAGTGATTGAAGGATTCCACGTTTTTGAAAACATAGCACAATGTATGCTATGTATAATTAGGTTGGTTACACTTGTTCTTCAAATTGAGGCTAAAAATAGGGTGGTTTTTCAAGGTGTTGTTGCCGATTAGGAATGGCAATTGAACGGAGTGGGGTGTATTTTGCTTTCCAATCACTGCATCTAATTATTCGTAGAAAATTCATATTCGTTCTTATTGTTTGGCGAATGTAAAATTTAGATCTAACCTTTGACGGTAAGATTTTTCTGCCCATATTCGTACCTATTCATGCATATAAATTTAAAAATTATATTCTATAATAAAATAATTATTATTATTAATAAACAATATAAAATTATAAAATATTTTCTAAAGAGATGAGATTATAATTTTTAACATTTAAAAAAATATTAAATATATATATGTATATAAAATTTAAAAATTACAATAAATTACTGACAAGTTGAGTTCATGTGCGGGGAATATATATCAAAACCCTCAAATTTGTCTTTGTCCCCGAAGGATCAAAGATTCTTAAGAGACTTAGACACTACATCTCAATCCAAAACCTTAAGGCATTAGGTTTTATGGGTCATTATCCTTATATATCCAATATTTCATCAATTCCTGGTCAATGTGGGACTAACCACTCATAATTGAATTCCAACAAAGGTTGGAGAAGTCTTATGGATACAAATTCTATTTGGAAGAGGCTAATTAATTACATGTTTATAAATGAGATTTTTTATTTATATATAATATTTTTTTCAAAAAATTTAACCATTATAGCCCACATTTAAAAAATATATACTAAAATGTCCTAAGTTTTTTCACCTTCTTGCATCCCCATAATGCGACCACACGAAGGAATAATTTTCTTTCTTCAATAGGAGGTCGCATCTTGGAGATAGACCATATACTATATTTTATTTGTTTTTTGAATTTAACAAACAATAATTGTTAATTTAATAAATAAAAATATTAAAAAAATAATAATATTAATAAAATAAAATACATTTAATAGAAAAAAATACATCAAACTTGTGGTTGAGTAGATGTACCAAAACAGATAACGTGTTCATAATATTTTACAGATAAAAAAACAACACGATTTTATTTTGTTAATAACTTCTTTCTATTTTTCCTACAATCTAATAATAAAAAATAATAAAAATATTTTTAAAAAATTAAAATAATATTAATAAAATAAAATACATCTAATAGAAAAAAATATACATCAAACTTTAATGCGGTTAAGTAGATATGACAAAACAAAATAATGTATCCCTAATATTTTGCACATAAAATAGCAACACAATTTTATTTCATTAACAAGGTCCTCCAGATCTAATAGATAAAAAAAAATGAAATATTGTTAATTTAATAAATAAATAAAATTTAAATAATTATAACAAATTAAAATAATATTAATAAAATAAAATATATTAAATAGAAAAAAAAATACATCAAAGTTAAGAGGCAGTTTGTTAACAAAATAGAATTAAGTTGCTGATTTATTTTCAAAATAAGAGGAACACTTATTTGTTTTTACACATCTACTCAACCACACTAAATTTGAAGTATGTTTTTCTATTAATTGTATTTTATTTGATTTTATTAATTAATTTTGTATTTTTAAAATATTTTTTTTATTTTCTATTATATTAACATATTTTATTTTATTATTATTATTATTATTTATTTACTAGATCGGAGGAAAAAAATTAGGAGGAGAGTGTTAATTAAAATTGATTTTTTTCTATTAAATGTATTTTATTTTATTATATTATTTCTAGTTTTTTTATAAATATTTTATTATTTTATTTATTAAATTAATAATGATTTTATTTTTATTTTTATTATTTTTTATTTTATTTATTAGATCAGAAAGAAAAACCTAAAAAAGTTGTTAACAAAATAAAATTGTTTGGTACAAGTGTTTTGAAAATATGATATATAAATAAAAATCCACCAGAAATGTCAAAATAATTTGTTTATTCTGGAAGGAGTCGAAACCGGAGCACAAGATTCTTTATGGTGGCTTGACCTTAATTTGTTTCAATTGGGAATTGGACAACTTTGAAACATCTTGTCACCTTTTTTCCTCTTGTCCAAAAACTTAGGAAGTTTGGAATTTAATTGTTAAGTGGTTAGATATTCATATTTCCACTGTAGGCAGTTGAAAAAAATGGCAACATGCATGGTTCCTCATTTAGTTTGGTTGGCATTAGCTTAGTGCATTTGAATGGAAATAAATAATATTATTTTTAATGAAAAGGTTGAAAATCTGTTGGAGGTGGTCAATTACATCAAACGGTTGTTTTGGATTTAGTTCATAAATCGGGAAGTGGTGAATAAAAATTTTAGTTTTCTTCCATTGGTGGATTAATCCAGTTGCTTGTATTCAATTTGTATTGATTTATACCTTTTGTAATGGGTTTTATACACCTTTGTGCTTTTGTTTTTAATACTTTTCAAAGGAACCGATGAGTGACATAACCTACTCAACTAGGGAAATAAATTATATGAAATAATATAAATATAATATTTGTAATTTAATAATTTAATAAAGTAATATTTTTGTCTTTTATTTAATTATATATTTTTTAATATAAATAAAATAGTTAAACAAACCTTTTCGCTTTTTTTTTTTTTCCATTAAAAGGTAATGAATTAACAAAAGATAACAAAGATAAAATACGAGTTTGTTTTATAGCAATCATAATTAATCGTTGTTTATTATGTTTATACAAGTTTTTATTAATAAGTGACATAATCGTATTAATGTTTTTTGAAGTTTTTAATTATATAGCGTTCAGTAATATTCTTTTTGTAAAGATCCATTCACTAATTTAAAATTCTTGTTAAAATCAATAAAATTTAGTACTAAGTCGTTTCTTTTACAATAAATCAAATTTTATTGGATTCAATATCTTTTTATTCTATGAAATTTTTTTTAGATCGATCCAACCTCTTATATTACTTATTTATATTAAATTTTAATTTTTATAATATAAAATATATTACCATATTTGAACTTTTCTTAGTGTATCAGAGGATAGACGGACAAAATTACTAAAACATGTACAAAAACTTAGGTTGCATAGAGCAATCACGAGGCTGGTAAGCGTAAGATGTTTTAAAATCAATTATTTAATAATTGATTTGAAAAAACTAGGTGGTAATCTTACAAATATCTCCACAATTTTTACATTATAATCTAATATTGGTGCCTATTCACCCTGTCAGGTTATAAAAAAAACACAATAAAAACATCTGGTGGAGGTACATGATGTTTTATTGTTTATTCATGTGATTATAAAAAATATTATCAAGAACACGGGTTGCTCTTAATATGCACATCTATTGACACTATTATTTACTATACTAAATTTTATTAACTCCAACTGTTTGATTTAATAGTATAAAATAAGACATTAAAATTGTAAATTGTTTAAGACCAAAAAAAATTGTGAATTTAAACTTATTTTTTTCAAACGATCAAAATTATGAATTAATTGTTGTTTAGTGTTTTCTTCTTCAAATTGAGTTCGAATTTGAATATTTAAATTTTTAAGCAACTATTCACCCAACCTACTAGTTTGAACCTTCTTAATGTTTTAGAGACAGATAAGTTTAAATCTCTTCATAAATGTTGAGTAAATTTTACAATCTTTCGTATCTTCGATTAAGACATTCATTTAATTTGCCTTTAAATTTTATTATATAAAAACAAAAGATCTTTATCGTTCCAGCTGCCACCACTTTTTCGAAACATTGCCATCCGTTCATTATTCTAATATAAAAAACAGCCACATATCCTAGTTTAAATAAATTATATCATAAACAAATTTATTTTAAAGAAATTACATTGGATGCAAAAAATCATTTTCCATGACATAGAATGAGATACTCATCACACTAATATTTAATTAACTTCTCAACATATCACATGCTTTTCTACTTTTTTTATTAATTGGTACTAACACATATTCTAATTTTATTCTCACAAAGATCTAGTTCTCATTTTTAATGAAGAAGAAAAGGAGAATTTGGTGATAAACTATTCCAAGAAGCATGCTCCCTCCATGAATCTCCCAACCTTTTCATATCAACAAGAGAAGATCCACCTCCTTGTTTAGCTTCTTTAGCACTTATTTTCATTTTCAAAATCCTCTCTCTAATCTCTTTTCCATGGTTAGATTCCATCAACTCTTTAATTTTCTCTCCTAACTCAATCCCACTCACTAATCCATCTTGTGACTTATTCACTTTTAAACCCACTTTCATTTCATCAACCAAAGTCACTTTGTTTAAATTTTGTTCAGCATACAATGGCCACGCTATCATAGGCACTCCTTCACAAATAGCTTCCAATACTGAGTTCCATCCACAATGTGTCACAAACCCACCCACCGAGTCATGATTTAGTATAGCTCTTTGTGGGGCCCAATTTCTAACCACTAACCCATTCTTCTTTGTTCTCTCCAAAAACCCTTCTGGCAACAACTCGTCCAAACTCAACTCATCTAAGTCCAATTCGCTTCTAACAATCCACAAGAATCTTTGCTCACTTTTCTCCAATCCAAAAGCTATCTCTTTCAATTGAGTATGAGAAAATCTTCCCATGCTTCCAAAACTCAATAGCACGACGCTTTGACTCGGTTGCGAGTCGAGCCAACTCAAACACAAACTCCCTCTTTCATCTTCCACCTTACAAGGAGGTGAAATCATTGGTCCAATACAAAAGAATGGAGGTGTTGTTCCTTCAGGAAGACACAACCCACCTTTTAAAGCTTTTAATACTCTTGCTTCAATGGCATCAAAAGTGTTTATGATAACTCCATCACTTTCCTTCATGCTTCTTGCCATTTCTAAGAAAACCTTGTAACTTTGACTCTCACGATCCTTAACTTCCTCTGGCATATCCTCTATAGAAATCATAGGTAATCCATGGATTTTAGGATACATGTGAAAGTCTTTAAGGGATTTTGTGGTGTTTTGATGAATGGTTGGAAGTTGAAGAAATACAGCAAGAGAAGAAGCTCCTGAAGTGTAGTAAAAATAAGTAGGTATATCAAGTGTTGAAGTGATTTGGTTTGTGCTATAGTTCATGAAATCTAAGATAACACCTTTGAGAATTGAACTTTTTGAAATGGATTGGAGAATATGGTCAACAAGGTGGTTGCTACGACGACATACTTCAAGGGGGAGTATGTGAGGTGGAAGTGTGATGGGAAATGAAATGGAAGGAATGTGATGGAAAGTAATAGAAGGAAAAGATTCACATGCAAAAGTTTTGACAAGAGTTTGAATATCTTCCAATGGATGTGGTTTGGTATTTGGTGGTGAAAGGATGAGAATAGTGATGGAAAGTGAAGGATTATGTGTTAATATAAGTTTGCCTAACTCAATCATAGTGTTAAGGTGTCCTTTTCCCAGAGCTGGATATAGAACTAAAGTATCCTTCATTTTGATGAAAATGGAAAAATGAAAATGAAGAATGAAGTTTGGAGTTGTTACTTAATTAGTAGGCTAGGTATGTAGCTCTATTTAAGGAGAGTGTGATGAACTAGTGTCCAAATTTAAATAGTGATATAGTTACGTAATGGACATTGATATTAATATTTAATATTTAATATTAAATATTAAATTAAGTCGGTCAAGATATATCATGTGTGGTGTTCCTTGCCACTTGGTTTATATATTTATTTTATAGGGAAAGACTTAGAACACACCGTCTGTAGTTGTAACAGATTTTATGTGAAAATTGTAATTTAATAAAAATATAGTCGGTAAAGTTAACAGTCATATTAAAAGTATATAAAGAAATGCATATAAATTTTGTTTATACATTTAGAATGAGTATATCAAGATTTAACTTTTAACTAATCATCCATATCCATGTATGATTAGTAAAATAAAGTAAAGATATTTTAAAATTTTGAATTTTTGTGTTATTAATTTTTATATCTATTTGGTTACCTACTTAAATCATATTTATTTATTTTTATTGTTTTAATTTATAAAAATAATATTAATATGGTAATTTATTATACATATGTTTATATAGTATATTGCATTAAATACCTACTAAATTGTATCATATATATCAATTATATATAATTCATTATTTCTATTGTTTATTTTTGTTAATTTTCTTATGTTTACGTCGTGTTTATTTTTTTTTATAAAACTGAAATATTAATTTCTATTTGATTTTTTTTATTGAAAAAATAATAAATTCTACTATAATTAATTTACAAAATTGTGTGGTTTTGGGTTTGAATTTGAAACAAGACGTTAGATCTAACAATATCAGCAATTTTCAGTTGAACTATAGTTTAAAGATATTTCTATCTGATCTTTATCCTCCTTAATTTTTATTTTTTTTCCTAAACTCATTTTTTATAAATTTATTTCATGAAAAATCTCAATTTAATAATTATGGTCAAATAAAATATATTATTTTAAAATTATATAAATTTAATAATGAATATAAAATACAATAATTACACGAATTTTATTGAATACTACAAACATGTCTAACATTATATGTTACATTATATTTAATATTACATTAGTTTATACTGTCTCACGTCTTCTATATAAGTAAAAAATATAACAATTTTTATTGTTAAAGAAAAACTTAACTGACTTTAATATATTTAATGTTAGACTTAATTGTAGTTTTGGTTACCCTATTTTAACTGAATCGTAATAGTCTCTCCATTTTATTTATCTCCAATTTTGGTCCCTCAAACATAATTTTGGTCCAAAACTTGATGAAATTTTTTTTTTTTTTTTTTATTTAAGTCACACTAGGCTTCAAGATCTCATTTGCAACAATTGTACCTGAAATGGTGTAGTAAATCTTAAAAAAAATGAAATTTCATCAAGTTTTGATTTATTTCTTAATTAATTTCAATTTATTTTTTATTAACTTTTTTATTTTTATGAAACAAGTTTTCGTGAAGGATTATTTAGAGAAAAATTTTATTGTTGTTGTTAGAAAATTAGTATTTTGATAAATATTTTGCATAAAAGTATATGAGTATGTAAGTTAAATCCATTAGTATTGCAACTAAATATTAAAAATATGATATAAGAAGATTGAGTATTTTGCAAGAAATAATTCTAACAGAAATATTGCTACAAAATAAAACTTTTAATAGAAATCATTCATTTGAGATAAATATTAAATTTACATTTTTTTAATATAACTTGCGTAATATATAGATACAATAATAATTGAAGATAATATGTTAGACTTCAAAATTATTAATGAACAATTGATCGGTATATATTAAAAAAAAAATCAGTATATATTAAAAAATAGACTAAATTACATTCGTGGTCCCTTAACTTAATTCCAGGTAACGTTTTAGTCCTTTATCTTTTTTTTTTTCCTGATTTAATCCTTTATTCCTAACAATATCAAATAAAGTATGAAAATATGAGTTTATTTGAAGATTTGCGTTACGAATTTAATGAAATTTGTATTATATTGAAGAATATAATTAATTTTATGTGTTTTGATTGAATTTTTTTTTTAAATTTTTGTATGAAAAAGGATAACATTGTTGAAATTTTTAAAACATAAAATATCGAATTGTCACTTAAAATTAAAATAAAGACCAAGTCGGAAAAAAAAAAGATAAAGGACTAAAACGTTACCTGAAATTAAGTTAAGGGACGACGGATGTAATTTAACCTAAAAAATAAATAAAGTGTTTTGTATATTTTTTTTAAATAAAGTTTATTATAATTATTGTTATGTTTAAAAAATTGTAAAAACAATTATAAAAATTAAATTAAATAAATTTTTGTTCTCTTAAAATTTTAAAATTTTGTTTTTAATCACTATAATATGTTTTCAAGTTTTACTTCATATCATTAAAGTTGAAAATAAATTGTTTCGTAGTAGAGTGAAACTGAAAAAAAAAAAATCAATAGTTGAATTATTTTGAAATTTAATAAAAATACGATATTTAGTATACACAATTCAAACCAATTAATTTGATTGGATCAAATAACATGTCTGACCAAAACCAACTCTAAACTACATGCAAACGTTTAACCATGAGTGAACTATGACAATTTGGATATTTAACCATAACGGAACTGTGGTTAATCAAATTTTAGATTAGACTAATACAATATAATTACAATAGAGTATATACTTATTTTAATACTATATAATTAACATATTAAATAATATTTTCTTGATATTTATAATAATTTTATATATCGTTAACATTATACATTCAAAATATAATTTTAAATTTAATTATTTATTAACTTAATTAATTATTTATATTACAAAATCTTATATTATTATGGTATAATAATTAAAATCATTTTTCTTACCACGATGACACATTATATATTTGTTTATACCATTATATTTTTAAATTTGATAATAACGGATATTAAACTAACTATTTACTTCGGATGTTTGTAATTAATAACTTTTGTCATACTGTGTAATCAACAATAAAAACCATACTTTTTATATATATATATATATTTATCACTCAATATTTAAAAATATTTATAATAAAATTTTCAAAATATATAAAAGTATCATTAGTATGTGTTTAAACACGGGTCAACCCTAATTAATATATATATATATATATATATATATATATATATATATAATATATATATATATTTAAATATATCATTTATCAAGTATCAATTTCTATTTTTAATTGTTTGAGTTAATTCTAATTGCAGTTTTGTTCTCACTCATTTATTATGCATGAATTATATTAAAATCTTTAAAAAACTTCACTTACAACTTATAAAATTATTTTTTTTGTAACTTTATTAATAATATATAAATAATTAAATGTATTTAAATTATTTTATATTATTAGATAGTAATGTCATATTATTTAAATTTATTAAATTACTATTTTTAAAATTTTTAAAATATGAGAAATATAGACAAAAATTATTCTATTTTAAATAAAAGAATAAATTATATTAATTAATAAAATAGTAGACAGCAAAACTTTAATAATCTAACTTTTTTAATTAATTAATTAATAAATAGTGTGCTATGTCACATCATTAAAATTAGTCACATATACTTTAAACATCCCAAAAATTAATGGGGTTTCTCATAGTTAGAACGAGACAAAGTTTGAAGGGTTAAAATTACTAAAATAAATTACGAGAGTCAAAATCATCCTACCGCAATAATTAGGAGCAAAATATGCAATTAAAAAAATAATATATAAGTCACGTCAGTTTCTGTCATAAACTTTAGAATAGTTTTGCTTCTCAATCATATCAAAAGTCAAATTGATTAAATTTAATCGATTGTTCTGGAAGAATATGAAGTTTTATGTTTGGGAGTTACTAGGAAATGAAAGAGGATAGTTTTAGGGAAAAATAAAGAGAAAATGAAGCAAAGGTAATCTTCCAATTTAAATAGGTATTTTTTTTTCGTTATAATAAATTTCTTTTGTATGTGAACCTCAAAAATGTAATTGAGAAGTATTTTGGAGGAATTTTTTAGTGTTTGAAAAAAATTTAAAATTCTTCCATCTTTTTATTGTACTCTAAAGTAGTATTTTATTTTCATTTTTTACAAAAACACTTTCAAATAAGGTAAAAGTTTTTTCAACCTCTTCCTCTCATCTTCTCAAAATATTATTCATTTCCTTCCCTTTCAAATTAATTCTCAATTGAACCGAAATATAATTAAGACTTGTTCATGTTGAAATTGATCTACATAATTTAAATTTTAAATATATATATATATATATATATTATATATATATATATATATATATATATATGGTCCATATTTAGGTTATATTGTGGATTAAAATCAATACCATCCATTTTACATATTTTTTATGAAACAAATTTAAGGTGGGAAAATGTGTATCTCAAGGGATATGCATCTCATCACTTTTGGAGAGTGGCATCTACATCTTCTATGGAGTCACTTGAAGATGCTCAAAGTAAATTTTCAGTTTGCTTGAGGAAGAACCTAATAATGTTATAACTTATTAAGATCAAAATTTTAGAGATTGTATCAAACTGTCATTGCTTGGTGGATGATTTTGGTTCGAAATAAATCACAACCTTATCTTT
This sequence comes from Cicer reticulatum, assembly GCA_002896235.1. Taxonomy (NCBI): domain Eukaryota; kingdom Viridiplantae; phylum Streptophyta; class Magnoliopsida; order Fabales; family Fabaceae; genus Cicer; species Cicer reticulatum. Next base: position 25,534 of record PGWS01036774.1, read on the forward strand.
TTTGAAATGGGTGAGTTGTTCAACGGATTTGAGTTAAAATTTAAAAAACTAGAGATTCTGAGTTCAATTTAGGATGATGAAAAAAAAATACAAATACAATAATTAGTTACTAATCTTGATCGTTTCAAAAATAAATAGCTCTTCATTTTCTCTACAAATATTCTTTTAATTTGCAACGTACCTCTATGTTGCGATCGAGCTCTAACTTTTGATTTATGACTAAGATTAATTATATTTTCATCTCATAATCACATAAAAGAGTGCAACTTCTCAAAACACCACAAGTTTTAAGGATTAATTAAAATCCTAAATTCTTAATATAAATTATAAGACATGTCCTTCTTGAGGAAAAACTTCAACAAGAGAAGTATCATCTAAAGTAGAATTCAGGGTCACAAAGAATGAGGATTTGAATTACATTTTTTAAATTTGTTCTTGTATTTTAAAATTAACTCTCAAGTATGTTGACTTGAAGTATTAAGAAAAAAAAATACTTCAAAATGTTCGGAAGGATTAGTATATCAATGACATTAGATTGTGAATTATAGTGTGTTTGATTTGTGAGGTATTTAAATGATATGTAAGGATAAGAAATACACCTAGATTTTATATTGGTTCATCAAAACTTGGGATGCGTCTAGTCCCCACCTTTAGTGAGATTTTCCACTAAAATTCTTGAGGCAACTTCTCAATTCCTACACTTACACAATTCAGTCAACCTGACATTTCTTTACTAGCCTTAGCAAGCTTATAAATTATCTTCCTAGTCAGTCTTGACTAACTTGCAATCACAGCTGAAACCTGATAAGTTTATAATGTCATCTATATATATATACAAGTTTCAATGTTTGATAACCTGTAAAAGTGAAGGTCTTGAGGATTCATGAACATTGAACTTTAGATTGGCTTCTTAATGTTTGCATAATTTTTTCTATGTAGTGCAGGGTAAAGAGAAACCTTGTGCCAATACACATCTTTTCTAATTGATGGTTCCTCAAATTAGTGAACAGTGCAAGTATAATGATGTTACCAATTTTTTAGTTACTTTTGTACTTTTCATAGGAACTTTCTAATCTTGCAACTTTATGATGTTCATAAAGTTGCAATTTGAACTTTTGCAAGTTGCACTCTTGTGATCTTTTTGGACTTCAGTGCTCATTTATTCATTTGATAGCTTATTTATCATAATGTACGAATTTTATAAAAGATCAAAATGAATTTTGTACTTTGACTTAACAGATCTTGTGAAAATCTGAAAGATCATTTTTCTTCATTTTTATGGCTCATTATGTAAGATTCTTTTATTCATTCAATACAGGATCATGATCTTGTTCATTTGATTTATTGGCATATGTTCAAGACATAACATTATGAACTTTCACGGTTGAACATTTTGAAGTCTGTTATTGACACCGATCATCAATGGTCAAATATTTTTACAAAACCGCTTGTTGAAGATATATTTAATTTTATAAAGAAAAATTTAAATATTTAATTTATAAATGAGTGATTTTGAAATCCATGTATGCCTCTACCTCTGATAAAACAGACTTATTAGTTAAATATGTATGATCTGTCTCTAATGAATTTAATTTTTCTTTTGCATCTAGTCGATGAAAATTCAATTTATTCAATATAAGAATTGTTCTCTTGAAAGATGTGTGTATTTTGTGATATTTTGACACAAATTATCTTTTGTCTCTTAACGTGTGTGTGGTAGTTATTGTTTTACACTTTTTAAGTGTTTTATCACTATTTGCATGTATTTCCCACACTTTTGTAAAAATTTCGAAACTACTCTAAAACTGTCATTGATCCTCTAATGGCTTCAAGTTCCACCTATTCTTCTACTATCGGCAACACTACTTCTGCCTCCACTATGGTCACCAATATGCACATACTGAACTGAGAGTAGAATTCATTTGGTAGCAATGGACAATGGTACTTATCCCCTAGGTATCGGGTTCAATTCACATTGAAGGAAAAAACTCTCTATTTCCAATGGGTGGAAGGGGACGAGAAGGTCGTGACTAATAGTGTCCAGTAACGGTAAGGGTTGGGTTGTTACACCTATGATCAAATAATTTAAGAGGACAATAAATAGGTTATTCTAGAGTACACCATGATGTACCACTCTAGTCAAGAGATGCCCCCTATTTGCTTCCCTCTTCCAAAAGCTTCTCGTGAGTTTGAAAAGAAAAGGAAAAGGGTAGTTAGGATGACTAATATGGTAACTGAGGAAGAAGATGGTGAAAATGCCAATGAGGATGAAGCAAGCCTCATCTTGAGGGTTTGATATAAGGTAAAACCCTCTTCTAAGCATAATCATTCTTTTGTTAATATTAGTAGTGTTAGTGGTAATGACACGATTGAACTTGAACCTAGTACAACACCCTCTTAAACCCTACCAAATACCAAACTTTAATTGCAACCCCCTTTGAACCAGAACCAACTAAACCTCCACCTCCTTCTACACTCTCAAAGATAACAACCTCACATACCTTCACTATTTTCTCCAGCTCAGATTCAGATACAAACACCTCAGATGAAATGATTGAGGCAACCATAGCAGAAATATGTGCAAATGATTTAGTATTTGATACATCCTCAGATGACTCATCTGCTTCTAAAACAACCTAACCTCAACCTTAACTAAACACTTACATACCTTAAGACTTTTCCCATCCCATATTTTCCCTCTAGCTTTCCAAACCTAGACACATTCATTACCTCTTTCACTACTAAATTAAATAAGATTATGATTCTGAATGCTTAGAGTTTGGATCCTAATGAAGTCTCATCTCAGTGGAAAAAAGTTCTCTCTTTTTTCACTAACTAAATTAGAGAAACGTGGAGCACGAAAGGCATCTGACTACTTACAATTCAAGTGCTTTCAGACATACTATTGATATCTCCTGCCTTTAGGTCTTGCACTCTTAGAAAACTCATGAATATCAGACTAGGAAGATACTGATTATTGCATTAGAAGGCACACCAAGTGAAAATGTATCCCCTTTTGGGTCTGTTCACCTATAACTGCCAATGATTTTTCCCCTTCGCACCATTGAATTTTTCTTTGATCATTCCATAGGTTGAGATACCTCCATTATATGTTCTTACTGCTTTAGGATCTGTAGAGTATGCATCTAAAGGCTTTTTTGTCACTCCTTCTGCACTTTCTTTTGATCTCTCTCGGTTTGTAAAGAAGGAAGACTTTGAAATACTGGAAGCTAATACTGAGGCGTTCATGGAATATAATACCAAGAATTAATAGTCTATTCAAAATATTTTATGACTGATCTTAGTGAGATTGACCAAACCTAACACTTAGTTTACCCAATTTTTTTTGTCTACATTTTTATATTCTAACTTGTGTATTCGTAACTTTTTTTAATAATAATGATATCCAACTCTTTTTTGTTTGTTTTGTTCTATCTTCTATCTTTTTATCTTATGACAAAAGAAGGAGTATGTTCAGAGAACAATATTTTTTTTCTGAAGTTTCTAATTTTACATATTTTGTCTAACATCATATATCACTCTTATTCTTTTAAACTTTCTCATATTAATGGAGAAATTTACTTTAAATAGTGTTGTATATATTATATTTTTTTAAAGATAAGATAAACGAAGCAATCAAGGCAATGCTCTAAAGAATCTATTAAAGTTGTGTCTAACTCTGATTAACACGCCTTTGATGAATCTAATATCAAAACATCAGTATGATAAGGATGTGTTTGGTAAACTAGGTTACCATCTCGTCAAAGTATCTAGTCAACACTCTAATAAAAAGTCAAAATTTTTAAATCAAACAATTGAGCACCTTTGTAGAAGTAAACATCTCAACATCCTCTGCTCATCAAATTTTGACTTATCATCGGACTATAAAAAATGCATGACATCCTTTAAAATTGTAATCCTCTAGTTTTCTTGTCATTTCCACCAAGATACGTTGAATTAATATGAAGACGAATTTGGAGCAGTTTTTAATGAAGGTTCAAAAACACGAGAAACGGGGGGTTAATTATGTTTTGCTTTATTAAAAACTTCTTTTCAAAATTCTTATTTGGGATACTTAGTACATAGAAAAACAAAAGAACAGAGACAACAATAAAACAACGTAATAGGACAGAGGGAGAAACACTAGGATTTATACTAGTTAACTGCCAACGTGGCATCTATATCCAGTCCTCTAGCACAAAATAATTTATCTATTAATTAAAACTTGAATTACAACATCTAACCCTACATGTCAGTCTTCTCAAGTTTCCAGCCTGAAACCTACAGACCGTTGAGGCACTACAACATCTTGACTCTACAAGTCAAGTCTTCTCAACTTCCAACTTCAAAACCTACAAGTCGTTGATGCAAAATAGCCACTACTTGGTTAAAATAAAAATCCATCACATTCATGGTAAGTTAAAAACGAGTAAAGAAAATTATTTCTAGGTAATATGTGGTAGTGAGTGAGAAATAAATAAGGACATGGATAAGAATATCACATATCATGGTTCACTCAAAGTGAGCTACATCCAGCCCTCGCAATTTGGGAGTTTTTCCACTAATGTGTTTGGCACAAGAACGTTCTTGCTTTCACACAATCTTTCTTGATCAGTTACATAATTCACCTTTCAACCTTGAAAAGGTTTTTACAGTATAATTTCAGTCCAAAAAGGATTTTTACAACATACTCAAAATATCTTAAGAGATAGATTGAAGTTTCAACTGATGTGTATGATAAAAGATTGTAGGATCAAAATCTACTCAATATTATTTAAGATTGATTGTCAATAATAACTCAATAAAGATATCTTAGAATATAGTGAGTGAGAGAGAGAGAGAGGGATAGAGCTAGAGTTTTTGCTTGATTGAAGAGTTTTTGTTTGCTTGAGTATGATTGTTTGAGTAATGGAACGATTGCACCGAAAACTCTTGCTACTGTCTTTACCTCGAAGTTCCTTTTATAAGCATTTAGAAGGTTAGGAATGACTCATTATAGTCATCACTAATCATTTTTGTTCAGAATGAAATTTAATAGACATGTGGGCTATTCGATCTATAATGTTTTTTGTTCTATGTTGAATGGAAAATGTGGATGAGTAACTTAGTAGATGTCTAGTGTTAATCATTTGTATCAGAGGTATGTTGAGTTTTCTATAAAAAGTGTTGCAACAATGTCCTTTCGTCCTTGCTATCCTTGCTCACAACTCATCAATATGAAGATCCGTATGGTCATTGATATGGAAGTTGTTTTACTTCTTTGGGTTTTCGGCTTGAATTATGGACTTGATTATAGTTTTGAGAAGTCTTGATATATTTTTTGTCTTGAGATTTGGACTATGTAGAATGATTCATTTTACTTATGTCCCTAAAATGAAATAACCAGAATGATCCTTTGATAAACCATAATGATCTTAATTACTAAGAACGATCTTGTAATCGATTTCCAATTCAATTAAGGCATGATGCTCTTTGATTTATATTATTGTGAGATTGTTGATTGTTATATGAATGTATTTGACCATCTATCTTTGAATAAGTCACTCAAAAACACAATGTTAAATAGCAACACAATCAAAATCATGATTATAGATTAAATAACTTGTTTGTTTATCTTCAAAACACTTGATTTGGGATTTTGCCTCTACACTTCACACTAAAATAAAGCACTGAGAACTAAGTAATATAAATTTGAGTGAGTGCCTTTGTTAAAACATAAACCTTGAATTTTGAATACTTAGGGAATTTTCAGTACGTAAGGTTTTTTGTGTTGTTGTGTTGTGTATTCTTTAGAATTGATCCCTTTATATAGCATGAATTAGGGTTTCAATATTTTACCAAAAAAATTTTGAATATATCTTCCTTGCTCGAGTTTAACATAGATCTTAACAAAAAAAAAATAAATCTTGAAAGATATGATTTGGGAATATGATCATTGAAGTTTGATTAATTCCAAAATAAATCTTCAACCAAATCTTCTAGAATGATTATGTGTGATAATGTCCAAATAGTGCTTGAAAATCATTCACCTTGAATCTCTTTTTATACGCTTGTTTAAGAGCAGTGGGATCATATCAGAATATGTTCTTGAACCATCAGAATCATGAAGCAGTGATCCACTGTCGTACACGGGTCAAATACAAGTAATAAAACGTAGGTAGAGGTAATAACTCGAGTCGTTTAGCAAGGACTTCTGATATGATAATATTATCCAAATTGAAAGTTGAAATTAGAAAGGGTTTTTTTTTTTATATTTTTGTTTGAATAGAGTAGCAAAACGATTGATCCGCTGTCGTACACGGGTCAAATACAAGTAATACAACGTAGGTAGAGGTAATAACTTGAGTCGTTTCGGAAGGACTTCTGATATAATAATATTATCCAAATTGAAATTTGAAATCAGAAAGGGGTTTTTTAGATTTTTGTTTGAACAGAGTAGCAAAACGATTAATCCACTAATTCGAGAGTTTCAAACTTACCCCATATTCTATCAACGAGTTTAATTTCTAAATTGTGACTTTATTCCTATTTGACTATAGAATTGATCAAACAAGCGCACTCAACCCCATGTGAATTGAGTTTCTTTGATTGGATTAAGCATCACAATCATCGATGTATTACAATTAACGATCAAGCGTCACAAAACTATAATTCAGTTAATACAGAAACTGAAACTAAATTTTGTCAAATGAATCTAATCAATCCTATTGAAATTAAAATTAAGCAATCAAAATAACAATAAAATCGAATAAAGAGAAATAGACTCATAATGAGAAATTAACATTATAACCTGAACCTCAAGGTGTTGATGAAACTCTGATTATATTGTACTCGTTTTTTGGGCTTGTAAAATAATTGGCCCACTACTAAAAATTACTACAAAAGCTCAGATAAGGAAATCTGCAATATAGGCCTAGTAAAGTTCATTATTGGGCTTTTATTCCAACACAAACGTTGTGGCTCTGATTTTTAGCTTTCCAACGCATGCTCACATGCGTCAGTCTGATACTTAGAGCTAAAGTTATGACTTACAAAGCGAGCATGGATCAATATGCAAATAATAAATTTAAAATTCAATTTCGACCCAAAGTTTAGAAACAAGTTAAAAAATTAATCTAAGCTATAAAGAGCTTTTAAAATGTCACAGTAAAAAGCTAGAAACATGTGCCCAAATGCTTTGATCAAACAACTTCGTCTCCATCAAAGCGTTTACTACCCAACAGAGTCATTGACTTTCATCATCAGAAGATAATTTGATCATCGAAGTTAGATGTTGTGTTGATTAGTTCAGGTAGTCAGAGGCAAAGGTAGAACTACATGACTTAAAATTAGTTGTATGGGCAATGTCACCTTGTTGCATCTTTAGAGCATGTTGTGTATCAAAGGCAACATCTTGAAGCAAGATGTAGTCTTCAGATCAAGAAGAACTTGAGCTTCATAAGAAACTTAAATAGAAGTTTCAGAGTTACTGTAGTAGACACTTTAGAGGCATGCTTCAGTCTTTAGAGGCAAATGAGTAAAAACATCATAGGCACACTAGGCAGGCGCTTCAGATGAAAATCTTTAGAGGCGATGCACACACACAACACTGTCTTCATTTGACTTCACTTGACCTGGATGTCTTCATTTCCTCTGACATATTTGCTTCATCTGATATCTTTGTTTCCTCTGACATCTTCACTTCCTTTGATATATTCATTTGATATTGTTTCCTCTATTTTCTGATTCTATTTATGGTGCAATTGACGAAATCATTAGTGCAATAAATTATTCTCACAAAGTACCTTTGTTATTATCAAAACATGATTAAGGAATTGTTCCTAGAACCAACCTGGTTCCAACATTTAAAGCTTATTCAAAATCTCCAAAGATTCAATACGAGTCATTATTTTACATGTTAATTTGATGTAATTATAACAACGATCAGAATCTTTCATGCCTTTGAAGTTTCTATATATAAGCTAGAAGGTTGTGAAGGCTTGAACACAGTTAGATAGACTAGTATGCATTTTGTGCACGTATGATACTTTTGGTGATTAGTGGATGAAATCCTTCATGGAGAAGGGACTAGACGTAAATATTGTGTTGGTGGTAAATCAAAATAAATTGCCTTGTGTTTTCTTTCATTATTTACTTTTTAAAATCTTTGAAAACTAAGTCAACCACCATTTTTTGGGTTTTTCTCTCTTCAAAAATAGGCGATGTTTGGTTTCTTACCTTTGCAGAATTCATAGGCTGTTTTGTTTAAATATTTTTGATTCAAAGATGATTTAAATATCGCAAGATTTTTTATAGCTTCAACCCAAAAGTATTTGTCAACTTTTGATTGATCTAGCATTGATGTTGCCATTTCTAAAATAGTTCTATTGTTTTATCTCAAGAACTCCATTTCGTTGAGTTCTTATACAAGATAACTTATGACATATTCCCTTTTCAACAAAGTATGCTTAAAAGGATGAATTTATGAATTCTCCCCAAGATCACTATGTACTAAGATAACATAGTATCCTTTTTCATTTTAAACTTTCTTGAAAAATTTCAGAACGCTTCAAAGGATTCATCCTTATGTTTTAGAAATAACACCCCTGAATTTGGAAAAATCATCAACAATGACAACTCCATTTTTTTTCCACCTAGATTGGTTGTCTTGATTGGACCAAATAAACCTATGTGAAGCAATTCTAAAGGTCTTTGACCTAATACAAATTATTTTAGATTCAAACTACTTTTAATTTGTTTGCCTATCACATATGTTTAACATATTTAGTATTTGTCGAAATTTATTTTTGGCAAATCTCTAACTAAATAAAGCCTAGATAGTTTTGAAATAGTTTTCATACTGATATGACCAGTAATTTTGTGCCAAATTCACTTATCTTTTTCAAGAGACATGAAACATGTTTCAATAGGAAGTTCATCAAAGTATAAAACATAGAGGTCCTTTTTTCTTGAACCAATTAAAAATATTTTACCTAAATATTATTATTTTACTTCACATATGTTTGGCATTAAAGTCACTTCTTATCCACTATCACAAAATTGACTTATGCTAAACTTCTTATCCACAAGAAAAGATTGGTTGCCTTGATTGGACCAAACAAATCTACGTGAAAGAATTCTAAATGTTTTTGCACTAATACAAATTATTTTGGATTCAAACTACTTTTAATTTGTTTGCCTATACACATGTTTCACATATTTTGTCTTTGTCAAAATTTATTTTCGGCAAACTTCTAACTAAATATAGATTAGGTAGTTTTGAAATAGTTTTCATAGTGATATGACCAGTACATTTATGCCAAATCTTTTTATCTTTTTCAAGACACATGAAGCATTTTCAATAGGAAGTTGATCAAAGTATAAAAAAAGAGGTCTTTCTTTCTTGAACCAATGAAAAACATTTTACCTAAAGATGATTATTTTACTACACATATTTTGGCTTAAAAGTAACTACAAATCCATTGTCACAAAATTGACATATGTTAAGTAGATTTTGTTTTAAGCCATCTACTATTGGACGAAAAACACAAGCAAATGGGGTTTGAATTGTGTTTTCTAATTAAAAAAGTTTTTCCGTGTGGTTAAACTAAAGTAAAGAAAGCAGTGCTAGTGAAAGAAAATAGAGCAGAGAGACACAACAATTTATTATGGTTCACCATCAACACAGTAGCTACGTCCAACCCCTTCAACTTGAAGGATTTAATCCATTATTCACCAATGAATCAGACTTACACTTGAACACCTACTAGTCAAAATGGTTGTGTTCAATTTTATCAAACTTCTAACTTAGTTCAATCAAGCTATTGACGAATGCATCCACTACTGGGCTAAGTAACAAACAAAAGGATTTTGGGTTTTTTTGAATTAGCTCTCGTAGAGAGTGTTTAAAAATTTGTTACTTCAGAAATTCTCTTAGCATTAATTTAAAATAGAACGACATTGAGCAAGAGTGCGTTTGTGCTTATCACTTGTATGTTTCTTGATTGAGGGAAGCACATCTTTTATAGTGAATGATTAGGGTTTCTGGTTGTTGTCCTAATTTCTAGAAATCTACATAATTCATAAAGTTTCGTATCATATATTTGAGGAATGGATTTTCCATAGAAACTTTCCAAAAATTGATTTTGTTGTGATTCAATGTATCTTGTTTAAAATAGTTGGATGCAGAGGATACATTGTTCAGAGCATGTCTTAAGGTCTTCAGATAAGTAGCAGATTCAGGATGTTCATCATAGGATGTGCAATTGATTTGTCTTCTTTAGGGTGTTGATTTTTTATATCATTGACTTTTTTCGTAGTTTGACCTTTTTCTTTTCAAGAGCGTTGACTTTTTCAGAGAATACATAATAATTCATAATAAGACGATCAGACACTTGATGTGATTACAAAGGCAATTATTTGCTTGTCATGCTTATCAGAGGTTGAAGCAGTTACTTGCTTGTCACGTATATTAGAGGTAAACGAATAAACACTTGTTGAATTTTTCATAGGTAATTTAACTACAACATTGCTTGATTTTCTATAGGCAACGAGGACATAACGTTTCTCGTGAGTCAAAGTTAGAGAAATAGAGCGAGGTGAAGTTGTGTTGCATCTGTCTCTTCATCCATATATCAGATAATACAATAAGTTAGTGCATCTTTCTCTTTGTCCATTAATCAAACACTTGATCTCGGACCTGTGGACTTAATCAAAATATTGGTGCATTAAATTGTTTTGCATAAACGATTTTGTTATGATCGAAATAAGTGTGAGACATATTTCTACAAATAAACTTGGTTCCAACATCTACATATTGAACATATTCAATAGTTGTAGAGTTATAATTTCTTATGATACATTTGCCTTTAATTTGAGTTTGATCATTGTTTCAAAAGGTAAGTGGTCCTCCATCCTTTTTATCAAAGGAGAGGAAGCATATTTTATCTCCAGCCATATGCCTTGAGCATCTACTGTCCAAGAACTGTGTCATTTTCTTTACACTTTGAAATGATTCATGCATTGTTAGGTGTTTTCTTTTTAGGTGCCTATGGTGATTTGAATCCTTGAGAGTTAGTTTCCTCCTTTGGTTCATTGTGATAAGGTTTTTTTACAAAAAGTGCATTTTATTTTCTTTAGTTGAGAAAGTTTAGAACTATTATGGCTAAACCTTCTAATCTCTTTTTGAGAAAAAATAAACGATTCAAGATGTCCTAGTCTTTTACATTTGGTGCATCTTCACCTTCCTTCCCTTCTTTCTGGTACAAAAATATTTTCAAATAGTTCTTACTTTTGGGAATTTTCAAAACCAAGACCAACCTTCTTATGTTTTCTAGATTGGTATCTTATGATGTTTTGAAATGTTTCATTGGATTATACAAAGTATGGTAAATCATTTTTAAGTTTTTCCATTTCACTTTTTAATAGATAATCTTCTTTTTAATCTTCAGAAAGTTTAGGTAGTCATTTGTTTTTTTCATTTATCTCTTTATGTCTTTCTGGCATTTTTAAGTAAGCTTCTTGCAAACTTTTGATACTAGATCTCATATCTTTGACAAGAGTTTCAAGTTTCTCCTTTTCTTAAATTGCCTTTTGACTTTTTCTATATAGAAATAACATTTTAGGTTTAGAATATTAGAATTATTCAAAAGATCATCAAATTATTTTTCTATTTTTTAAGCATAATGGATTTAGATCATAAATGAAGCCCAGGTTGTTATCATGGATCTCTTTTTTAAAGTAAATGTCTTTTGCCCCTTTTTGTTGAGATGGCATTCAGTTTTGTAATTTCATAATTTGTTGCATTTATAGCAAGTGATTTGACTTTTATCTGTTTCAGATTTTGGACTTTTCTTTTTGTTTGGAAAGTTTTTTCTCAACTAATTTCATCTTTTCATTAGTCTTTGATTGTTTATTGAAATGAGATCTAGTTCATCTTCAGCTTCATCTTCTTTTATTTCAGGTTCATTTATTTCTTGTTTTTGTGATGATGAACTTTATGAGTTATTTTGAGAGGTACTTAGAGAAACTATATTTCCTTTTCTTGAAGGCTTATCTTCTTTAATGATTATTTCATGTGCTCTTAGTGATTCAGTAATATCTTATAGGCTATGTGTATTGATGTTATTTGGTTGAGTCATAGCAGTGACATAATGTCTCAAATTGTTGGGAAAGCTTCAGAGATCTTTTCTTATCCTTTCATGAGATGTGTAGGTCTTTCCTAGTAATCTTAGTTCATTCACTATTCTTGTGATCCTTGAGTACATCTCGCCAATGGTTTTAATTTCACATGATTGGTTCTTCCATGGTGAGTTTTTAGAGTGTCCAAAACTTTCTTTGTAGGTTTGCAATCATCTACTCTTTCCCTTTGCTCCATACTTAAAGCACAGGATAAAAATAGTTGAGCTTTTAAAATTAGAAGTCCCTTAGCTTGCTCTGCAGTTGTCCAAGATTCTTCTATCTTTAGAGTTGATGCTGGATCTAATGGATTAGATTTTATAATATGGTTTCCACCTGTGGTCACTTTCTATATCCCTGTGTCTTGAGATCAAAGAAATAGTTCCATCTTTCCTTTCAATGACTAGTAACTAGTCTCATTAAAGTGTGGAGGTCTGTTTGGTGAACCTCCTTCAACTATGTATTTGACTTTTGACATTTCTTCTTTTTTGAATCTTTTCATCTAGTGCGTGTTAGAATGCTCAAACCCTTAGAGGTAGAGCTATTATGCAAATTGAAGTAAAATTCAATGTCACAAGGAATGAGGGTTTGAATTGTGACATTTTCTAAATTTTTTCTTGTATTTTAAAATTAACTTCAAGTATGTTAACTAGAACTATTAAGAAAAAAATACTTCAAAATGTTCTAAAGGATTAGTATATAATTAAAATAAGATTGTCAGTTAGGGTGTGTGTGATTTATGAAGCATTTAATTGATATGTAAGGATAAGAAATACACACATATTTTATATTGGTTCACCCAAACTTGAGATACGTCTAGTCCTCACCCTTGATGAGATTTTCTAATATAATTCTTGAAGCAGCATCTCAATTCATGCACTTACACAATTCACTCCACCTAAATTTCTCAACTATATTTTCCTAGCCTTAGTAGGCTTACAAATCTTCTTCCTAGTCACTTTTGATTAACCAGCAATCATAGATGAAACCTGAGTCTCTTTTACAATCCTAAAGACGACTTCAAAAGGTTTACAACTAGAATTTAGATTTTGCATCAAGTTCTCTGATCTTGATTTGGATTAGATAGATCCTTACTTTCGTGTATACTTTAGAGCTGATGGCCTATGATGATCTCTGAGTGTGTTTTATGAACTTTTAATCAAGCTTCTACAGCTTTATGATGAGTTATATATTGATGTAAGTTCTTGAAGCTTTGATCTCTTTTATATATATAACATGTGAGTGAGTTTTAGTAAGTTTCAAATGTACTCTTGTGTCTATTGGGCACAAGTTTCAATGCATGGAAGCTTGAAAAGATGAAGATTTTGAACATTCATTAATATTATGAAATTTAAGTTGACTTCAATATGTTTGTTGATTTTCTTATGTGTAGTGTAATGGACAGAGAAAACGTAGGCCAATGCACAACTTTTCAGACTCATGGTTCCTCACATCAGTGGCCAGTGCAAATACAATAATGTTACCAACCACAATAATGTTCAAGACAAAACATTATGAACTTCTAGTGCAAAACATTCTAAAGTTTGTTATGAAAATATTTCTTGAATTCCATTTTATTCTTTTGTGATTTATCTTGTATGACTTTTTTGTGTTAATGTACTTACTTACAAACACAAATAAAATAACAAAATGTATCAAAATCTCTTAATCTCTTAATATCTTGATCATTAAAATTTGTTATTATTGAAACTTCATAAGGGATTTTGACTCATCATCTTCTTGATAGTTTTTTTTTCTTCGAAAGAATATTGTTTATTAATTGTGAGATAAGTCTATCTTCTAAAAATTAACACTCAATTTAGTTTGGAATATAATTACTATGATTAAATATTTTGTAGTCCTTATAAATTTCAACATTTCAATTTTAGTCACTTAAAATAAAAAGACAACTTTTAGTACTTATAAAAAAATTTTAACAAACAATTTTAGTTTTTACTAAAATGAAATATGTTTAATTGACCTTCAAAATTAAATTTTTTGAATGATTTTTTGCAAGCATATTATTATAAAAATTTCTCCATAACAATTTATAATTTTTTAACTTCAAATGAATTATATATGAATTGTTTAAATGTACAAAATTAAAAATAAGAGTAATGAAAATATGGATTTAAAAGTCGAATTTTAAGTTATTTTTTGTGAAGTAACTTTTTATATCATGTTGTAAACATGCTTCAAAAATAATTCATTTAAAAATATATGTTAACTCAACAACAATAAAATTAAACTATATATATAATAATTTTGTATAGACTAAAAATTCTATTTTTATTTTAAAATTAAAAGGTTAGAATTTTATAAGAACTAAAACCTTATTTAATTCTAATTACTAATAAATGAAGTATTCATTTTTGTATATGTATCTCTTAAACTCTTAAACAATAAATGTTGAATTTATTTGCTGTTATGTTGACTATGATTACTCAGATATTCACTAACATTTAATGAAGTTTATAAGATTTGTAAGTGTTAAAAGTTTTGTTTAAACAGCTTTTGCATTTTTTATATTTGACCTTTATTCTTTTTGTTGCTTATAACTTACTATTATCACCTATTAGTAGTAAAAATGAGAGATAACATTATTTTTAGAATATATTATAATTTTAGACTTCTATTTTTATTAATTTACGAAATTAATTTCTTATTTTAAAATTTAACAGTTTTATTTTTGATTTTTTATTCTGGTTTTTTAACTAAAAAATAATATTGTGATATACTTTAAATAATGTGACATATTATACGATAATGTAAAATGATTAACATTCATCAAATCGCAATAAGATCATTTAAAAACTTAACTTTTAACTTTGAATTTTTTCATTCTTTAATTTAATTAATGGCATATGAATAATTAATGTATTTAGATTATTTTATATCATGAAATTGTATGCCATATAATTTAAAATATGTTATATCGTTATTTTTTTTAGCTCAAAAATATGAATCAGATGCTAAAACTGTCGATTTTTAAAATAGGAAATCAGATATATAATTTTAATAAAAATGGAAGGACCAAAACTACAATCAAATTTAATTTTAAATTGTATGTTTCATGCTTAAATTGTTCTAAAGTATTAAAAAACCATTGCCTATAATATTTTAATAACTACATTTTTATTTTGTTAATGTTTCGGATAATTAATAAAACCGATGTTAGACGAATATGCAACACTTTAAATTACAACCGTTCAAAAACTGTTGCCAAAACCAAGGACATAATTTTTTTTGTATTAGTTTTAGATAACATTTTTTTTAGGATGTTATCATAGATCAAAATTGTTATAACGTTCTAGGACTCAAAATATATATTTTAGATAATACTTTTAAGATGTTGTATGAAAACATTTAATACTTTCTTTTACTAGGGGTTGAAGTATATACATTTTGGATTTTATTCAAATTGTTAGTTTAATGGTAAGAGTTTGTCATTGTATTATCAAGGGACATGGTTCTAATTTCGTATAAGAATAATTGTAAAATGACTATTAGTGTTTTTTTTTTTTTTTATCTAAAGATGAAAAGATAAATATTACTAGAAACTCACACACAACTTTGAGGTTCTGAATTTGTTCTCGAAATATGATCAAATTAATAATATCAATATTTTTTAGTTAAATTATGACTTAAGGATATCATTAGTCTCACTGTTATTAATAATACTTTTACAACATTAAACAAAAACAAAAAATACATTTTGGATCTCTATAAATTGAGTTCATGATTTTGGTTTAGAGCAAAATAAAAAAAATAAAAAAATTTAATCATTCATAATGTGAAACCCATTGTATAATTTCAGTTTAAACTAAAATTATCATGTGACATTTGTATTTTTGTTAAGGGCTTTAAGTTCAAGGTAATATATCATGTGGTCAATTATGTCTTCGATAAAATAATGTTTGCATAAAAAAAATAACATTTTTCATGTCATTAGTCAATATGAACGTTTCTTTTGCTTTTCATTAAAAGGACAAAAATAATTTTTTTTTTATGCAAAAAAAAAAACTATGCAATTTTATTAATACTCAAAAACAATACAATCTCTCTCTATATATATTTTTTGAAGGCTAACCATATTATATATATTAATCTTTTAAAAAAAAATAATCAATATTAATAATTAACTGTTAATTTTATTATAAAAAAAATTAAACACATAAGCGTCTTATCACTCTAACTTCTCAAATCACTAAAACTTTATCACACTCTATATATAATATATCTTTGTTGAAAAATTCTATAAAAGAGATGAAAAATAATAGTTGTTTCAAGTTCAACTTTGTTATCAAAATCAATTTGTGTGCAACTTGGATGCAACAAACTCAACTTCCCGTTGAATAATTCATAAGAGGTATGAAACTTTTGTTTCGTAAACCTAGGGTACCTAGTAGAATAACTATAAGATATGACTATTTTCTCTCAATATAAATAATAATATTTCTTATGTTGAAAGTGCACTTTATTTATTTGTTGTAAAATACATGCTGCCAATTAAAAATTAATCATTTGCAATTTCAAAGAGACGAAATTTATTGATAAACAATTATGTTGATCTCTAAATATATAAGGTGTTATCACAAAAATCGTTAAATGTATTTAAATTATAAAATATATATTTAAATTACAAAAATATATTTAAATATATTTTTTATTAGTCATTTTGATTTTAAAAAATATTTATAGTTAATTACTTAGTGTTCAAATAATTTCTTTGATGGTCAAATTATTTTATAAAATTACTCACAAAATAAATAGTTAAAAATATATTTGTAATTATCTAATTTTGATGTAAATAAGAAATATTTACAATTTTATAACATTCAAAAACTACAATAATAATGTGTCTCAAATATTATTATTTAAAAAAAAACGTGTCTCAAATATTGAAGGATCAAAAGATTTCAAAACCACTGTTTACCCTTTATTTTTATTTAGTTTATTTATTTAATCTTTTGTGTGCATCCGGCGAGCATATGTCATTCAAGCAATTCTAGAAGATTGGATATTCTAATTTGGACCACTTGCAATATATTGTAACTTAAAAAACATTACATCGTTTAAGCTTTTTAGTGAGAAATACAATATTAATAAAATAGAGAAAAATAATTTTATCAATTTTAACTATTAATGAATTTATTATTATTATTATTATTATTATAAATATAAATAATAATTATTGAAGAATAATATATAAAAAATTAAAATTATATTTAAAATTATAAATAATTTTTATTTTAAAATAATTCTTTTATTAAAATAATATTTATTTAGAGACAAAAAAGATTAATGTTTTTTAAATTTAACATAATTGACAAAGTTTCTGTCATTGCTTGCCCAGTCTCACGAAGGACAATCATGTGGTATTCAACAACTTTTGTCAGTCCTATTTCTTTTGGGAAAAAAAAAGCTTTTATTCTAATAGTAACATAAAATATTATAACTAAATTGATTTTAAATTAACATATTTTTTCATATTTTAAAATTTTACAAAAAAAATAATAATAAAAGATACGCTAAAGACATGTATAAATTATATAGAAATTTAAGATAAATTATTTAATTAAAAATTTAATTCTAATCTGGAGCAGTAATTATAGACTAAAAAAATAATCTTAAATTACTTTTATAATTGAATAAAGAAAAGAACTTAAGTAACTTACGCCTTTGTCAGCTAGATTGTAAAGTTTTAGAAGTGAGGGAAAAATAAACTTTTATAAGATGTTATCTAAATCACTCATTAATAATTGATTTAAAAAATCAAATGGTAATTTTATAATTTCTCAACGCTTTTTATATTGATTGAATCAATTAAAAAAATGCTTTCTAATAGATTTGTCAGATCTATCGATCATTTTTAAAATAGGTTAGTCAAACCATCCGAATTTTAAATGATATTTTTTAAATCCGTTGCTTCTCCAACAAATTTAAAATGTGTATCAAAAATTTATAACTTTTGTTATACAGTAACAATTGAAGCGGTTGATCTCACTCTAAAGTTTTGTATGGAAGTTTTGAGGAAATAAATAGGGAGGAATTTAGAAAACAGAGAAATAAAGAGGATTTTTTATATTTATTAAAAGAGTAATTTTGTAGAAAATGATAAGAGAATATTTATATATATATATATATATATATATATATATATATATATATATATATATATATAATACAACTTTTTTTATTTTTATTTTGAAATTATAAACTAAAAACAAATTTACCAAACAAAGTTTTTTTTTTAACCACTAAAACAATTTTCAAAAATAGACTTGGTAAACAAATTGTTTTAAAACTCTTTTCTTAAAATTAGTTTTCAAAATTGATTTATATAATAGTTTTCAAAATTAGAAAATCAAAACATAATCAAACAAGTCCTTAGTCTTTTTTTTTTTTTTGGCTTAATAGTATATTTGTCTCATATTTTTATTTAATTCGCGAAATTAGTCCTTTCATTTTAAATCAAACGATTTTAATCCTTCTTCAGATTTTTCAAATAATATTTTGTATATTGCATATTTTAAACAATGTGACATACATATGATACGATAATGTTGAATGATTAACACCCATTAATATGCAATAAAAATCCAACATTAACTTATGAAATTATTCATTTTTGTAATATAATTAATAACATATAAATAATCAATATATCTAGATGATTCTACATCACGAGATTGTAGGTCAGTAATTAAAATATATTATATCACTATTTTTTAGGTAAAAACTTTGAAAGAGAGACAAATACAATATGATTCTAAAATAGGAAGACCAATTTGATGATTTGATGAAAATAGAAAAACAAAAATTATAATTTAACCAGTTTTTTATAATCAAACATTATTATCATTAAAAACCATACAAGATATATTGTTAACGTTGATTTTAAGTTTGATAAAAAAAAATAGTATAATTTTAATAAATGAAATATTTAAGCGTGAATTATTGACAAGTTAAAAATTAGATTTAATATATAGTCAAATATTTTAAGTGTTAGATAATATTATTATATATTAGTAGTAAGGGTATTTTAGACAATTCTAGACAATTCTATTCTTTTATATATATACTCATTGTAACTCTATTAACTGTGGTTTTGGTTCATTCTATGTTATGAAACCCTAGAGTGGTTGTTTCTCTTCTTGCTTTCTCTTTTCTTTGTTAACATGGTATCTAGAGCCTATTTCGATCCTCCTTGAACGATCCCGCCTCTATTCCGCTGTCGAGTTCCCAACAATTAGAGAATATAATTATAGTTTCTCTTTTCTAACATTCCAATATTCAGTGAGATTTTTTCGTTAAACCGTGTCCCAATTCTGCTTTACCCTTTCTTTGTAGCTTTTCGTTTATTTTTAGTAGTTGACGCTCTAACCAACCGAGCTAAAAAGAACAATGGGTGGTAAAGTTTACTTTGAGAGAATCATTATTATTTGCATGGTTATTGGGGGAGTTTGATTGATCGTTATGAAGAGATGATTGAGAATTATCATCCTGGGATCTACCGTAGAGAAGAGAGAGAGACTATTTTGATAGAAAAGGCAACCACCAAAAGAGAAAAGAGAAGAGTAACCTTGTTCCCGATTTTGTTAAATCAGTCTCACAAAAACATCGATTGCGCATTCGTTAACCGTTGGATTTGGCTGATTTTTGGACAGAAGGTTCACAACATTCAGGTCTTCATCTTCAACGGTTGGATCGGTAAAACGACGTCTGTAGGGGGAGAAATAGTGTTCGCACATCACCAGGTTATCCCTAATTTATTTTGTCTCAGTGATTGTGTTTGTCTCATTATTTGTATGGCTTTGAGAGAAGGTTTGGAGGTTCATTGTGTTGTTTTGAAAAATGGGTTTTGTGTTAATTTGTATGTTGGGACTTCTTTGGTTGAAATGTTTGTGAGAAGTTTGGTTTCTTGGACTGCTGTTATTGTTGGGTTTGCTAGGTGTGGGGTATGAGTGAGGCCAGGAAGCTTTTTGATGTTATGCCTGATAGAGATATTGCTGCTTCTAATGTTATGATTGATGGGTATGTGAAAATGGGGTGTATGGATTTGGCGAGGGATTTGTTTGATAAGATGAAGGATAAGAATGTTATTTCTTGGACTAGTATGGTTCATGGTTATTGTGAGGATGATGATGTTGTGGCGGCTAGGTTTATGTTTGATTGTATGCCTGTCAAGAATGTGCTTAGTTGGAATGCGATGATTAGGGGATATTGTGAGAATAGACGACCACACGATGCGTTGAAGTTGTTTTGGAAAATAAGGGGACGTTTGGATGTGGAAATGAATAAAGTGACGATTGTGAGTGTTCTTCCTGCTGTTGCTGATTTGAGTTCTTTGGATTTGGGTGTTTGGATTCATGGGTTTGTGCAAAGGAACCGACTTGATGAAGATGTTCATGTGTATGCTTTGGTTGATATGTATGCAAAATATGGGGAAATTGGAAAAGCTAAATTGCTTTTTGAGGAGATGAATGAAAAAGATACATCGTCGTGGAATGCTTTGATAAATGGTTATGGTGTCAATGGTTGTGCGAAGGAAGCGTTAGAAGTATTCGCAGCAATGTTACGGGAAGGATTGAACCGAATGAGATAACAATGACTAGTGTGTTATCTGCTTGCAACCATTGTGGTTTGGTAGAGGAAGGAAGAAGATGCTTCAAAGAAATGGAGAGATTTGGAATTGTGCCTCAGATTGAGCATTATGGTTGTATGATTGACCTTCTAGGAAGGGTTGGATACTTGGATGAGGCTGAAAATTTGATCTTCTGTGTTGTCGCTCTGTCTGTTGCTTCTTCTGTTTGATTGTTAATCTCTCTAGTGATTTGCTTTGTTGCTTCTCTCTTTGTTTAGTTTGGTTTGATATGATTTAGTTTTGTTTGGTTCTATTTGGTTTGGTTTGTTTGGATTTGGTTTCGTGGTGCTACTTCTTTGGTGGTTCCTATCTGTTGATTTTGATATGGTTGTTGCTCCTTGGTTTGTTTGGATTTGGTTTCGTGGTGCTACTTCTTTGGTGGTTCCTATCTGTTGATTTGATATGGTTGTTGCTCCTTGGTTTGTTTGGATTTGGTTTCGTGGTGCTACTTCTTTGGTGGTTCCTATCTGTTGATTTTTGATATGGTTGTTGCTCCTTGGTTTGTTTGGATTTGGTTTCGTGGTGCTACTTATTTGGTTGTTCCTATCTGTTGATTTTGATATGGTTGTTTCGTAGTGCTACTTCTTTGGTTGTTCCTATCTGTTGATTTTGATATGGTTGTTGCTCCTTTTTTTGGTCACTCCTTTTTCGGTTTGATTTTTTTGTTGGCTTGGTTCTTCTCTTTGATTGTTGCTTCTTCTTTGGTGACATCCCTCTTGTCCCCCCGGCTGTCCAACCACCTCCTGCGATTGTTGATCCTCCTCGTTACCCCTCTCGTCATCATCTTCAGCATAGAATCATTACTCTACCGTTTGTCTCTTCTTCTTTACAGATTGCTGATTTGTTCACAAAGATGCATTCCATTAAACGTTTTCGTTTTTTTTAGTTGACAAATTCTCGATGCTCCATGTTAATGCATCGTGAGTTTGAGGGGAGATGTTAGATAATATTATTATATATTAGTAGTAAGGGTATTTTAGACAATTCTAGACAATTCTATTCTTTTATATATATACTCATTGTAACTCTATTAACTGTGGTTTTGGTTCATTCTATGTTATGAAACCCTAGAGTGGTTGTTTCTCTTCTTGCTTTCTCTTTTCTTTGTTAACATTAAGGATGGAAAAGATTATGTTCAAATTACATAAAACTTATTGAACCAATTATTTCACTAGATCAAGTATTGAAATGTAAAAATACATCGGATTAACTATGAGATGGACGATGTAATGTTTTACAAAAAATAGTTTTAATGCAATAATACATATGCCAAAATGATTTTCAAAGTAAAACAATGATGCAAGGAAAATGTTTTAAGATGAAATGCAATGGATTGTGAATAAATGAATTCGTGACCTTGATAGAAACCCATGAACAAAGAATTTAGAATGCACCTTTTAAGAAAACCAAATTATTGGTAATGAAAATAATATCTGCAAGGACTTAAAAAGATTTTAGAAAAATATAAGTACAAGTAAAAAGAATTGAATCGAAGAACTAAATTAAGCAATAAGTGAAGAAATAAAGTGTTGGTAAGTAAATAAAGAAGCAAAATGCAAGAAATTAAATAGCTTAAAATAATGTCTATTTAAGCTAATTATAGATTTGTTTGTACTAAAAACTTGTGGATGAGTCTATCAAACATTAAAGGTGGAATATGATAAATTATTCATGGGGTGTACAATTATCCCAGACTAGATCAGATATTTTTATAAAAGATAAGATTGGCCTCTAAACTTTTTTATAAGTCTATTTAATTTAAAAGATTAGGTTACGAAGATCATATAAAAATTCTTTTAAATTTATCAGATCGATCTATTTAAGTAACTATAATAATATTTATTATTATTATTATTATTATTATTATTATTATTATTATATATTTTAGATTTTGAACTATATCAAATTTTTAATTTGTGAACCTTTTAATAATTTAATTATATTATTTTACATTAGTTTTTGTCATATTTAAATCGCTGTAGTAAAATAGAATTGAAGTATAATATCATTTAAAGTTAAATTCTTAAAAATGTCATTTTAAATCTAAAAAAATATATTTAAATTTCATTGATCTATTAACTTGTTAATCTATTCAAAAATATGTCTAACTATTGATTTAAAAATGTTAATATAAAATAGACATTTAAGTAGGTTAATAGATTGTATCGGACTTTCTTAAAGGTCGTATTAATGCCTAGAAAAAGTTTATGATAGATCATAAATTAAACTTAAGTCTTAAATACTTTATAAAGTCTAGCTCGACCTAACATACTCTCACACCTAGAACAACTCCCTTCTATTTATGAATAAAAGTACATGGATTATATTTTAAGATTGAATTGTTTTTGTTTATCACGTGCATAAAAATAGTCAAAATTTAAAATTGAAAATTTTTCAACTTTTGAAATATAGACAGACAATTTTGCTATTTTCAAATTTTAAAACAACCCTGATTTCAAAAGAAAAAAATTATATAAACTCTTTATTAAGTTGATACTTTTGTATGAAAACTCAATGGCAAAACCACTAACTACAAACGTATATACATGAATATTGTCCCTCGTATTAGTTCGAATAAGTTTGTTGGTGTTTTGGTTTAGTAGTTTGTATATACATGAATATTGTCCCTCGTATTAGTTCGAATAAGTTTGTTGGTGTTTTGGTTTAGTGACGGTTTATAGCAATGTTAGATGGTTGGGCCTAAATTCACCACTGTTTATATAAACCATAAATATTTGGCATGTATGAAATGTTTTCCCATTTAGATACAATTTATGTGGCATTGAAGTTTACTTATCGTTTGATGACAAATGCTTTTACCCTAATTGATATTCCAATCTTAAAATTGATATTGTTTTAGTAATGGATTATGATCGTTCAAGTGGAAGATTGTTAGATTAAGTATTTAATTAATCAATTATGGATTGATAATAATCAATTACTATTAATAACATATATTCAATTGTTACTAACCACTAATTAATTGATTAATATATATTGTATTATTTCTTAATCCATTGTGATGAGTTGGACAAACTTGTTAAGTCCAATGAGATGTATTTATTTCATCTCTTTAATTATTTAATCATTGTCTCATTAGACGTTTAATATACTGTTGAGAGTGGTGAAAACTTTAAATGGCAATGCAAAAAATTCATATCTCATATTTTCTCTCTCCAGCTATCTCTCTCGAATCTCTCAATTTAAAAGGAATATGTTCTTATTCGATTCAATTGATTGATATATGCTATAATTTTTGTATCTATGAAATATTAAAATTTCATCATTATAATATTAACCATAAACCTTTATAAAATAAATCATTTTAATTTGATTAATCATCTTTATAGTCCTAACACATTTAAATATTATATATGTGACATTTAAATATTTTAACTTGAAAGACTCTAACTTTTTATTTTACAGAAATGTTAACAAATGTCTTTGGGACACTTATTAAATATCTAAAAATAGAAATATTACATTAAAAAGTAGGCTAAATATATATCTGTGGTCCCTTAACTTAATTTCAGGTATGTTTTAGTCCTTTATCTTTTTTTTTCCCGATTTAATCCTTATTCCTAAAAATATCAAATAAAGTATGAAAATATTGAGTTTATTTGAAGATTTGCGTTACGAATTTGATGAAATTTGTATTATATTGAAGAATATAATTAATTTTAATGAGTTTTGGATTGAACTTTTTTTTGAATTTTGTATAAAAAGGATATCATTGTTGAAATTTTAAAACATAAAATATCAAATTGTTACTTAAATTAAAATAAAGGACCAAGTCGGAAAAAAAAAAGATAAAGGACTAAAACGTTACTGAATTAAGTTAAGGGACCACGAATGTAATTTAGCCTAAAAGTATATTGAATATTGTATAATTAACATTTAAAGTTCAAATTTTGTTATTTTCAATATATATTTTTATTTTTGTATCTTTACGTATGTTCTAATTTAGAGACTTGTTAGCATTAATTTCATTTAAAAGGAATGTAGAAGTTGGCAATAGAATACCATCATGATATCTTTTTTTTTTTTTTTTTTTTTTTTTTTATAAATTAGATCTATTCATCATTATATTCGTAATTAGATTAGATAATCTAGTTTTTCTTCCAAGGGGACAATAAATATGTTCTTTTTCATGTCTATTCTTATTTTTTGTTTGTAAACAAAGATTTTTTCAATAGTTTATAACAAATATTTTAATCTATTACAACAATAGAATTATAACCATTTGCGAATAGACAATGATCTATTCCACCAATTTGTAAAAAACTAAACGCTCTTGATTCTATCCAATTTGCAAAAACAATTTCCTAAGAATGATTGTAAGTCAGCTTCTCGTTTATTTCGATGTTATGCGAGCTATACAAGGTTTATATTTTGTGAAATGATAATTTAATAAATCAACTTAGTAGATTCCCAAAGAGTAATGGAGTTGGTAAATTCGATATTATCTTTGTTCTTAATTGCTTCCTCCGTCTTTTTTTATATATAATTGTTGGATGTTTTTATGTATGACATAATTCTTCTAGAATGAAATATAAGTAATTGAATATTTAAAAAATTGATGTATTTAGTTAAAAATTAATTAGTTTATATTATTATTTTTTAAATATTATTTTTATTTATATTTCATTCTAGAGGTAGTATTAAGAAAAATAGTTGATGTAATTAATGTATGTATTTTGTGTTGTAGCTATTACTAATTGGTATCCAGTCCATTAGACTCAAGTGGTTAATGAATTCAGTGAAAAATGAATCATTTGAGAAACTTAAGTTAGAATTTTAGCTTGACAATTTTTACTAGCTTTACCTATCTTTTGTCAGAATTTAATTATTAGGACTCATTCATCTTGAGAATAGAGAGTTAAGATAAAACAAAACTACATCAAATTATTTTTGTGTATAGATGTATTTATGGTAATTTTCACATTTCAAATAGATTACTATATTATTAGTGGTAGATTTGAAGAAAAATAAATAAATCATTTTTTTAAATTTGCATAAGAGTTTATATATGTACAAATAATATTTCATATGTAAGTACTTATAATTAGGGATGGGGAAGTATGAAACATCATTTGAGAAGAAAAAAAATTAATCTTAAAATATAACCATCTTTCAAATGACAAGGTTTATTAATAAATTTTCTCTACATATACATTTATTAATACTACTAATTTATCTTTAAAAATAAAATGTCCAAATTAATACATCCATGAAATGGAACCGACGTAAGCGATTGATATATAACAAAGTGGTAGTAGGAGAAGAGAATCACCCATAGACTTGAAGATGTACCTCTCATTTCCCAAACTAGTTATAGTCCTTATATCAAGGCTTTCATATTCTTTCGTGGAATTTTGTTGTTTTTTTTTATAAACTCTAATTTAATGCATTTTTTAGACAATATTTTTGTATATGTTTAGAAATTACTATGCTATTATACACAATTTCTAATTTATTTACCCTTTTATTATGTGAGGAAGACAAAAAAAATGCAAATAATATATATAATATTATATATATATATATATATATATATATATATATATATATATTGTTATTATTATTTCGTAATAATAAATAGAGCAGACCGAGAATTCGAAACCAATAAAAATAAAAATTTCGTTACAAAAGATAAAAACGTGGATTTTATTACTTTTTATTGTTCTACTTTCTAATTTAATCTATTACAATTCTAACATGTGATTAAAATAATAAAAAATTATTTGAGTTATAAATAAATAATTAATATAAAACTAGAATAAATAATTAAATATATAATAAAAAAAACTACTCTATTATTAGATCCATCGACTTATTGAAAGATAGTTTAGTTACTCATGGTGATAAAAAATTATTATTTTTATGCCAACCTTCCAAATAACTTTTTTTTTTTTTTTGTTATTATTATTGCTTTCTTTTTTGTATCCTTTCCCATTTAAACCTAAATGCTCTTTTCTTTTTGCGACCTAGCTATCATACTTTAGTTAATTTGCTATTATTACATTTACATAAATACTTCATATATTATTGATTGAATTCTTTTCACCTTTCTGTTTAGTAAAGAACAAATTAATTTAGAAATTTATATAATGATATATAATAGCTCTAAAATTAATTGATGATAATCATTAAAGATTGTATTAAATTGAAGTTTATTACTTATATATTAAAAACGAAATTTATTAAATAGGTGAAAACAAAACGCATTATACATATGGTCAAGTGAGATAATAGACCACAATTACGCTCACTAAAGCATCAATTCACCGATTTAACTCATTTATATATTGTGATTTTTTTTATAGTGAAAATGAATAAATACATTTATTTTATAAAAAAATTACTTAAAATTATAATAATTAATTGATTTAAGTTTGCAACTTCATGTGTTACACACCTCACCAATTCAGCATCGACGTATTTAATTTAACGTATCTGTTTTTGACTTATATACCAAAATCATCGATTTTCAATTATTAATTTTATTTAATTATTTGAAAGTAGCTTTCACACAAATACACACAAAAAACTAGACATCAATTATTTTATTTTTTTAGCCTAAGAGATACAACAATTTGAACTCATTATTTCAAGTGGGGAAAGTAGTGATTGAATGAGATTCTAGAAGATGGTGACTCAAAGAGAAGGGTTGCTATGGTGATGCAGTTGGGAGAAAAAAAAAATTATAAACTAAAGTTAAATTTTTATGCGTTTAGCTCTTATGTTTTAATGAATATTAACTCGTACATAACATAATCATACATTACTAAATTATTAAGACATAAGAACTAAACGCATATGTCGATTAGCCTTTAATAATTTTTTTTCTACTGCATAAATTATAAAGCTATCGTTAATTTTATGCGTGTTAGTCTTATATTTAATGAATATTAACTCTATAACATAATCATTTACCATTGACTAAATTATTAAAACATAAAGCCTAAACGCAATTTAAAGATCAGCTTTCAATAATTTTTTTTTCCTCCATTGCAGTTGGGAGAAAAAAAAATTATTAAGCTATCGTTAAATTTCTAGTGCGTTTAGTCTTATGTTTTAAATAATTCAGTAATGTAAATGATATATGTTATGTACGATTATATTCATTAAAAAATTGAATTAAAAAAAAAATATATATAGTCTTTCAAAACAATTGTTGAACTGCGGTGATTGAGAGCTTTTATTAGTTGTCATATTAAATACCTTGGATTGGAAAAAAAAAAATTAAAGGTTGTAATATAATAAAAATAGACATGTTTTTAGCATACATAATCAAATAGATTAAGAGGCTCAACTGAATACGAAGAAATTATTTTAGACTTGAAAATTTTGATCCTTATCAGAGAAGAAAATTAAAATTTAGATGATAATATAATCATAATAAAATAACAAAATCAAAAAATTATACATATCAAAGATCGTCGTTAAAATAATATGAAATAATAATGACTAATAAGCAATAAGAATACTATATAATGAAATGTCAAAATAAAAATATGAAATGTTTGTTCTCTTTAAAAATAGTGTACATTACTTTTTATATAGGAAAAATATAAAGTGCCATAAATTTTGACAATATTATAATTATTATTATTATAAATGATGAGAATGTAAATGAGGCTGTTGAAGAATATTTTAGAAAAACAAAGAGTTGTAGTGCATGAATAAAGAAATTAAAAAATTCAATATTACCAAGAACTCAACATTAAACACCAAAATTGAAAAAAAATTAAAAAAAATTAAATCACTTATTTTAATCTCTCAAAATGAAATAACTCTACTTTAATTGTAAAGAAATAAATTTTTTCGTTTCAACTTTTTAGTGTGAAAATCCTTAAGAGAAATGGAACACAAATAAAATGAGTATTTAATATATAATCTAAAAAAAAGAACACTTCTCGAAATTTAAAAAGAACTAGGGAAGTATATTTTATATACATTAAAAATACTATTACTTTGTTAAGTAAATGAAAAGAAGAGAAGCAAATAAATTAAACATATTGATATGTGATATATGTGTAAAATAAATAAAAACACACAGCATTGCAAATACTTGAAAAGGTGAATGACAAAAAATTACCAATATGACACTAATTTAGGTGAAATTTCGCTATCTATAAATTTAATAACTTTTTAATATCAAGATTAATATAACATGTGAAGAATGTGAATAGGCATACATATTTAAGTAACAAAAGTAAATTATAATATTGACTATAATTTGAGAGGAAAAACTCTTAACAATTTTTATATATAACGATTCTTTTGTATTTTTCTTTGGATAAAATCAATTTTTATTTGTGTCGACCATTTATAAAAATAATTTTGCTATCAACACCCTCTAATTTACTACCCACACCCCTCAAATGTTTAAAAAAATCATAGTTCCCAAATTACCCTTCCCTTCTTCCTCTTCATTAATCTAACTCATCTTCTTCTTCTTCTTTATTTTATTTTCATCATCTTCATTCAACACCTTCATCATTTTCTTCAACATTAACCATCTTCATAAATCATCATCAATCATCATTAATCATCATCAATTATCATTAATATTCATTAATCATCATTAACCATCTTTAGAATTTTGCTAACATTTACGTGAACTCTCACGTAAGTTTAATTAAACGAGAATTCAATGTACACTGAATTCTAGTAAATATAGTGAACAGACGTACGTGAAATTTAGTTCACGTAAATTGTTTAATTTTCAATCTTCAATAATTTCACAATCTTAGTTAACGTACACGTATGTGAATTAAGATCGCGTACATACTATATATTGAATTTTTAAACTCTATAGATTACGCAATCTTAAATCACGTACGTGTACATGAATTAAGATTGCGTAAATTCTAAGATTTTTACTTTTTTTTAACGTACGTGAATTTAGTTCACGTGCAATACAAAGTTCACGTACAATTCCCAGATTTAGAAGAAGAAAAAAAATTCGAACTCAGAAACAGACTAACAAACATACATTTTTAGGTAACCATAATGTGATGATGAAACTAATGGTGTAGATTATGAGTGAGTTATGTGAGTTTTAAATGATTATGAGGTAGGGTTGGTGAAGTATGGTGATTTTTTTATATGTTAGACATGAGATGTGATGAATGTTGATGAAGGTGAGTTATAAGTTAGTAAAATTGTAAGAAATATTATAAATATCAAATGGCATTTTAGATATTTTAGTTTTTTTTACAAATTTAAGAGGTGTGGGCACTAATGTGAGGGGTGTGGAAAGCAACATTGTTATAAAAATAGCTGTGTTTTAAGTCATATTTTTAATAAAAAGTGGAGTGGTTTAAGTCTGTAAGGAGTGGGCCTATACATTTTTATAAAAGAAATGATTAAAAGCGAACAAATATTTAGGGAGAGGCTAACTTCAAATATCTATAAGCTTATTATGGACAAAAATTATATTTAATTCTTAAATATAAAAAAGTTTTTTAATCACATTTCACTGTAGAGATATTTTGAAAATATCTTAGAAAATACAACAATGTCATGTAATAGTAAAATATAATTTTATGCATGTGTAAATGTTTTTATTTTAAATGATTTTTTTTAAATATAAATAATATTCATTCATTCAAATTGATAGAAACTACATCGATCGAGACTAATTACAATTCAAAGTCGCTAAAATAAAATAGATAAATTTACAAATAAATTCACACAATTCATGTTAATAGCATAAAATGGAAAATATCTACAAATGTGATAAATTCTACAAATATGAAGAAAAAAAATTGAAGTGTATGTAATACCCTTGCCTTTGGAGCGTAGACGTCAAAGCCATTGATTGAATAGATGCATTGAATCAAAGTTAATGTGTCAAACTAAATCAAAATAATACTGCAAAAAAATAACAAAGAAAAACAAAGTCGTACTAAAACGACGAACAAAACATCAATCCCAAAAAAAATAAATTTATATGAAAATAATTTATTTAATTAAAAAATAAAAAAAATGATTTAGATAAGTGATTACTGAAAAAATAGCCTAAACAACTCTTAAGTAAAGAGGAATAAAATAAATAGAGATAGAGAATAGGTTATAGAGGAGCAGCGGCTGATTTCTAGATGCTTATTTAAATGATATTTTCTCTCAAAATAATTGAATTATTTGATCACTTCATTCATATTAAGAAAAATGTATAAATGAATGACATAGAATACTACTTTTATCAAATTATTCTTGTTAGGTATTGATCATTATCAATGTCATAAATGCATAGTAAAAGATATTGTATTGAAAATTATACAAGTTGTATTAATCAAAGGGTACAACAATTGAAAAGAAGTTCATTGAAAATTCAAAGGCTCACTTATTTTAAAACAATTTTATTAAGGTACTAGTATTAGTTATCATTTAAAGAAATGGACAGCAAAATTATTTTTATAGATTACATTTAACGTTTATTTGACTTAATTGTAATTTTAGTCCCTCTATATTTATTGAATCACGAAATTGATCATTCTATTTTGAAAGTCTCGACAATTTTAATCTCTCTGTTTTTTTTTAACTCAAAAACTATGATATTGGATACTTTAAATAATGTGACACATGATACGATGATATAATATGATTAACACTCATAAATTTGAAATAAAACTACGTAAAAATTTAATTTTCAACTTTAAAATTGTTTTATATTTTGAATTTGAAATAAAACAACGTAAAATTTTTACTTTGCTTTTGCATAACCATTAAAGAATTTAATATTTTAAAATCAATAGATAATATTTAAAAAAATCAAAATAACTTTAATATCGATGTGTAAATAAACTCATAAATAAGAGTAAAATAATTTAAAAGCAATGCCACCATTTTGATTCAAGTCACTGTTCTACTTGTATTTGAGAAAAAGTATGCAAAAGGAAATAAGAGTAACAAGTCCATTAACATTTTTCTAATTTTTAAGGCCTCTTCTTCGTTAAAATCATTAAAACATTTACTACCTTAAAAAAATAGGTATGCATTTAAAAAATGTTTTTCTTTGACAAAAGAAAGTGTTTTGGACCATTCTACAGCCTAGTAGCGCTCCTTTTGGGGTTTAGTCCAATTCAGTCCAAGTTCAAAATATCTAACACTACCAAGAAAATAATTTGTATATTTACGGAAAATTAGCCCACGAATTGTAATCTGTGGGAAAAATAATATTAATCTATGGAAAAAACCGTGTGTATTGTTGTATAAAATAATATTTTTTTAATTAATTACCACGGTATACTTCCGTAAGTAAAATATAAAAATCCGTGGATAAAGAAAGAAAAAATACAACCTTGACTTAAAATTTGCAAAAATTTTCGTATTATTTTTACTACAACCTTATCCGTAGATAATGTCTATTTTTTAGATAAAATTTTTCTGTTGAATTTTTTTTAAAAAGGTTTAGGTGCAAAACCATAGAAGTCACATCTCAGATGCAAGCAGAGAAGCATAAGCGCGCTTCTTCCTTGGTCCGAATCATATTTTGCAGGTTCGGTCCGCCATTATTTCTGAGCCATGCCTCCCGCTCCTCATCACTTCATTCATTTCGACCGCTTGACTTTTCTGGCTACCTCCGATTCCCCCAAAGCGTGCGCAAGCAGCCTCCTACGCGGGGAAAAACACTAAAGTAATCCAAGCCAGACCTACGTGAATTACTGTGTTTGGACAGATTAGAACATGCCGTGTGGATGACTCACCCCTCACAATGATTGCAATAGAACCGCTCTGTCGACCTTCTGGATGCCGTCGTGATGATCTCGCTATCTCTTCAAGGTTAATTATCTTCCTTTATTATCGTCTGTTGAAATCGAGTAACATTTCGCCGTCACGTCACTGAGACTACTTTTCTAATATCTTTTCATTTTCTGAAATCAAGATTTTACTGAAATCGAGTCTTACTGAAAAAGCCCCAATTTGTATTGAAAACCCTAACCATTTTCACTGAATGGGAGTCTATTGAAAAGCCCCAAGTCTTACTGATAAATCTTACAATATGTTGTAGTTAATAGTGTTGTAGTGAAACAAAAACACAATAGAGTACAATGGCTGCTTCTTTCTCGAACCAATCTCTGTTACTTGGTTGTTGTTCATGTTCAATTAGGATAGATATTTATTTACATCATCTAATTCTTATTTGTTTTGTTATGTTCCTTGCTCAATCAATTATAGTCGTTTATTGACAATTAGATGATAATTCATTTTGTGATTTTCGAGGTATTTATCGTGGATATAACCGTCTGGAAGACAATCATCACCTAAGAAAGACTGTCAATATAAAGATAGTCTACACTTTTAGAAATAAGATACATATTCATTCATTGTCTCTCACTTTCCCTTAACTCCTATTGACTTGACGTCACAGTGTTTACACCTCTCCACATATATGATCTCGCTCGACCAAAAGGCGGGCCCTCCGGGTCTGTGTATCGTCTCTATTATGAAACTTTAAATATTTAATAATGTTAAATAAATGGAAATTTTGAGATATTTATTTATAATAATCTAAATAAATCAAACAAAAATAAAAGTGAAAGGGAGAACGGATTACTTAAAATACACACTATATATTTGTCTTTCGGTTTACCAATTATTAATATTGTTTTAAAACACTGCTCACTCTAGTTTTACAAATTATTATTACTATTATTAAAAAGACATAATTATTTTTGCGGTCTCTTAACTTAATTTCATATTACACTTCAGTCTTTTATTTATTTTTTTCTTCTCGATTTAGTCTTTTATTTAATTTTAAGTAACAATTTGATCCTTTATATCTTAAAATGTCAACAATGTTATCTTTTCTTTACAAAAATTTAGAGAATTCATCAAAATTATAAATATCAAATTTTTATCTCCAACAATATCAAATTCATCAATAAAAAATAAAAATACGAGTTTATTTGAAATTTGAGTTATGAATTGATATAATTTGCATTATATTGAAGATGATAATTAATTTTATAGGTTTATTTGAAAATTTTGATGATTTTTTTGAATTTTTTTTTTAAAATATAACATTGTTGACATTTTAAGAAATAAATAATCAAATTGTTACTTAAAATTAAATAAAATACTAAATTAAAAGAAAATAAAATAAAATATATTGAAGTGTTACTAAAAATTAAATTAAGAACCGTATGAACAATTATGTCTATTAATTAAAACATTACACATATATATTATATTAATATATTTATTTTATATAAATGAATAAAAAACAATAATAGAAGTGAACTTTGTAGGTATTAATAAAATCTCTATTGCCATCCATACATTCAAGTTTTTTCACAGCATAGCCCAAACCCCCAAGTTGAATTTTCACATATTGCCTTATCTTCTCTATCCTTAAATACACCTAGTCCCTTACTTCTAACTTCATGTGAATTTTCCACACACACACACAAAAAGATACATTCTCCTAATATCTTCTCAAAAAGTCAATAATAAAAAAAGATACTATAGTTCTATACCCTGCTCTTGGTAATGGACACTTAATGTCCATGATTGAATTAGGCAAACTTATATATATTAACCCATCACCCTTCATTTTCCATCACAATTCTCATTCTCACACAACCATCAAAAACACTTTCTCATACAGAACAATACATAGCTTAAATTACAACAACATTCCCTTCAATCAATTTTACTACATTACCATCAACCCATTTTCCATCACACTTTCTCACCATAGAAACCACCATGTTCACAATATTCTACAATCAATTTCCAAAACCACACATCAAAGCTATTATCTTGGATTTCCTCACCTTTAGTGCCTCACAAGTAATGACACTTGAAATCCCCACTTACTTTTACTACATTTACAACGACACTTCAAATTCCTAGATTACCAAATAATACTTCAACAGATGATTACCCTGATGAAGCTAAGGATACAGAGACTAAAATGTACAAGGTTTTGCTTGATTCGGCGAAGACGATTATTGTGAACACATTTGATGCTATAGAAGAAAAAATTATTAAAGCTTTGAATGAAGGGTTGCGCGTTCCTCATGGAGTCAGTCCACCAAATTTCTGTATTGGACAATTGCTTACAGGTTCTTATGGAGGGGATGAAAATGAGTGTTAGAGTTGGCTTAAGTCGCAACCGAGTCAAAGTGTCATACTTATTGTGGGTCTTTAATTAGAAATGAGTTGGACTTAGATGAATTGAGTTAGGGCGAGTTGTTGCCAGATAGGTTTTTAGAGAGGACAAAGGAAAATGGAATATAAAACCACCACTGTATATATTTTGAATAGTTTGAAGCGTCGCAAGCTTAATAATTTAAATTAAAAAATTATAATTCAATTTTTCCTATTTTTTATTAATTAAAATAAAGAAAATATTCATAAATAACATTCATATAAATTAAAATACACAAATATAATTATTATTGAGACAAACATAAGGTTAAGAGTCTCCAAGTTTTCATACATCACATCAAATAGTATAGTGTAAGAAATTATCTAAATAATTTTGAACAAATTTCAGTTATGACGTGATGGGAGAACGAAAAATAAAAGTATAAAGTGAAATTGGGAGATTATTATTAATCCGTGAGAAATTTAAAATGGTAGAAGAAGATTTGTGAAGGAATTGAGAGAGACGAGTCACATTGAAAGCCTTTATTCTTTTTTTATTTTTTATTTTCTTCCATTGTTTTGCACCAAATACCCTCATATGATGATGCCATTTTGTTCATAAGATTGAGACTCCAAATACACTTACATTCCAAACATTGATGACAACCAAGTTAGATCGATGCAAATAGCTAAACATGTAGGATTTTTAAAGATGTCAATATGTACCAATTTAATCCAAAAAAATGAGTAGTAGTATATAATTATGCCTAACACAAAAACAAACATAATAACAAACCTGAACTTAATTCCCGGTATCACTTATCAGAGTAGAAATTCTCCAAAACATGAACTTCAAGACTCATTAACATGTACTGCGATTTAAAAAGCGTAGGGTAAGGTCAGTCAAACACTAAATATGAAGGATGTGAGTTTCGAATTCATGTTGCTAGTTTAATATTAATAAGAAGAACATATTATACCATCAAACACATCATAATATATCAAAATATTCAAGGAAATAATATTCAAGGAAACACATCAAGGAAATAATATTCAAGGAAACCTTTGTCTCTAGCAGCAAACCAAGATTGACCTCTTCTACAATTTGATGTGAAAAATGCTTTCCTACATGGAGAAATTTTAGAAGAAATTTATATGGATTTACCACCAGCTATGATAAATTCAAATGAGATAAAGGTTAGCAAGTTAAGAAAGGCTCTATATGGATTAAAACAATCCCCAAGAGCATGGTTTGGTAGGTTCACTAAGTCTATGAAGGCTTTTGGCTATAAAGCAAGTAACTCTGATCACACCTTATTTTTTTAAGAAAGGAGAAGGTAAAATTACAGCCTTGATTATATATGTAGATGATATGATTGTTATAGGAAATGGCCAAGATGCGATTTCTATTTTGCAAAAATACCTTGCTTCTGAATTTGAGATGAAGCAACTTGGAAACCTCAAATATTTCTAGGGTATTGAAGTGGCTAGATCAAAACATGGTATTTTTCTATGCCAAAGAAAGTATATTCTTATTTACTATCTGAAACAAGACTGCTTGGGTGTAAACCTGTTGATACACCAATTGAACACAATCATATGCTATTTCAGTGCCAAAATTCAGTCAGCATAGATAAAGGGAGATACCAGAGGTTGGTGGGAAAACTAATTTACTTGTCTCATACACATCTAGACATTACATATGCAGTAAATGTCGTTAGTCAGTTTATGCATGATCCACAGAAGCTCATATGGATGTTGTTGAAAGGATTTTGAGATATTTGAAGTCCACTTCTGGAAAAGGAATTTTATTCACAAATCATGGAAACTTGAAGGTAGAAGGGTATACCAACGCTGATTGGGCAGGGTCAAAAAATGATAGAAGGTCTACCTCTGGTTACTTCACATTCATAGGGGGGAATCTTGTAACTTGGAGGAGTAAAAAACAACCGGTAGTAGCAAGGTCTAGTGCTGAAGCAGAGGCATGGCACTAGGTGTTTGTGACCTTTTATGGATACGAAATGTTCTATCAGATATGGGTTTTGAACCAAGGGAGACTATGACTTTGTATTGTGACAATACATCAACAATAGCAATTGCTCACAATCTTGTGCAACATGATAGAACGAAACATGTAGAAATTGATAGACATTTCATCAAAGAGAAACTTGAAGCTGGAATAATTTCTTTTCCCTTTGTAAGATCTGAATTACAGTTAGCTGATGTTCTCACTAAAGGAGTGGCAAGTAGGGTGTTTAATGAATCTTTATTCAATTTGGGAATGTGTGATATCCATGCACCAACTTGAGCGGGTGTGTTAAGATGAGTTAAAATTGTATTAGCTAAATTAAATAAAGAAATATTGTGTGAGCTGTAAATTTATTTGTACAGCTATGTAATTACTCTGTGCAGTTGTCATTCCCTTAATAGAAGAGGAATTATAGGGACCCTTTTGTATATATAGGATCATGCTCAATGAATAAAATATCAAAAAATTACTTTGAAACTTTTATAATTATAACATTAAAGTCACTCAAGTAAAATCATTATCTCATTATAGTATGCATCAAATCATCTAAGAGAAACTATTATCACTTTTGAAACACAACAAAACATTCACAAGAAAATGCAATGTTATGCATGAGCTTAGACTCTACTTCTTCACAGTTTGGTATCATTCTTACTTTGAAATACTTGGTTAGGGGGCTTGATATTATGTCACCACGCAAGTGGATGGATAATTCAAATTGGGTATGTTCTCATAGATTTCCTAAACGCAACCCAAGACACACATACGCGACAGTCGAGGTAAACATGTGTTGCATGGTAGCTCCCGATATTTGGAGGGCTACCTCCAAGTTACCTAGGAATTCCCCACCAGAATACTCCAAGGTCTAACAATCTTGCCTTAAGGTTCAACAGTATACCGCCACGATCAGGCTCATTCAGTTGTACTTCCCCAACATCATTAGACTTTTTAGACCCTACCTATATGACGATAAAATAATTTCCATTGCAAAAATTCTCATCAACTTCAACAATTTCCGACATTTATTTTTTTTTCCCTCGTTGGCATCGACTACTCCATTACGAGTACTATCTTTAGCACAAGTTGGAATCACCACTATTTCATCAATTACAAGGTGACTTCAACATACTCATCACAAATTGATAACATCTCAATCGTCAAACACCATCATAATCACATATAATTATGTCACACTATACATTCTTCAAGGTTTATCATCACATCACAAATTTATAAAATCACAATCATCAATCATACATCATCATTATCACATAAATTTATATTATACAATGCATCCATATTTTATTATTACCTCACAAAAATTCGTCTAATCAAACATATGCTCAAAATTCATTCAACATCCATTATCACAATAATATCAAATACCACTCATTCAACGACATTAAATCAATCAACACCTTATAAATATTTCTATTCCACATTTTCATTTCACAATTTTCACATTTTCACATTAACTAATTTACCACTCAAAGGATTATTACCATAAGTAGCGAGCCATAGATGAATTATTGGGAAATACGGCTTTCTCATTCTAGTCAAAATATTGTACTCATAAATTCAAACGATCTATCACCCCTTATCTTATTTCGACGTTTTCTCAAACACAAAAATCAATGTGAGTTTTCAACAGCAACTACAGATGAACAACATACAGTGAATCAATCCAAAACTAACCAGAGAGTTCACAAATTTGTTGAGCCACAACTGATAAATTATGAAATGTATAAAAATCAACGTTAAATAATTAATAATAATTTTAGGAGCAAAAGTAGAGTAAAAACAATGAGAAAACTGTAGAAAAAGTTTCACCGACTCGTCGAAGCGCCGGAATAGTCTGATGTCAACTTCACTGAAAAAAGAAAATGAATAGTGCTTGAGGTTTCGACAAGAGAAATCCAGAAACGATGCTAGTTTTTTTATACGACAAATGTGGTGATCGGAATCGGTCAAAAACAGCTCATCCAAGGAAAGACATGCAATTGTTTCTAATGAAATGGAGTCGCGATCAATAAAATTGATGCCAAAAATAGATTTAGTTGTCGATTTTGTGTTGGATAGAGGTTGAGATTAATTCAAATGGCAAGTAATTAGTGGAATGAATTTGAGAGAAAGAGGGTTAGTTGCGCGTTTATTTCATTTAGGAAGGAAAAAATTCTTCAATATTTTATCATTTTATTTTTTAAAATGCAGATGAAAAGGTGTAGATAACTGATATACAGGTGCAAGAGTAAATTATACTGTAAGGCCCAACACAGCGAGACCAGTCGGTATAATTGTGTGGTCCAAAATCAATTTTCTAATATTTCTAAAAGTCCTTAGTAAACTAATTTATTTTACTCATCCACGTTCGAAAATTTGTCCTTGCCATTCATAGAGTTAATATAAGATCTCGATTTCTAAATTAAAGTATAACAAGACGTCGGCACTAACAATTTATTCATTAAGGTGAGTGTGTTTTGATAGTTTTAGGAATCCTTTATATATGTGAGCTATAAATAGAACAAACTAAAAACAAGAAGAAAGAAGTACCAATTCACTTCACTAGAATAAAACTATGAGCTATTTTCCCTTCTTAGTGAAATAATCCTTATTTCAATAGCAAAGAAAAAAATTATGGTTTATGCTAGATAAGTGGAACAAATCCCTATTTCAATAGTTGCTAGATAGCAATGGAAAATTTTTTTATAATTGATTAACAATGTAAAAATTCTTAACATTAACAATAAATATATATTTTATTTTATTTTTAAAAGCATTGTATCTATTATATTATTTATTTATATCCAAATTCAATTATAATTAAACTGCTTAAACCTATAAAACTATTATTAGAAGTCTCGTCATCCAATACGGTTGTAAGAATTTATGGGTTAACAACTTAACATAAATTCATTAGCCTTCTTATTACTATTTTATTAGAATATTTCATTTATTTTTTATTATAAGACTGTTTTTCATTCTTCCTTTAATCTTTAATATAAATTTTTCATAAATTCAATATATATGAACTATTTTATAATAATATTCTAATTTATTTTCTTATAAAAAAACATATTTTTTTTTATGTTATAATAATTATAATAATAAATATATAAAATTAATATATTTTAAATAAATTTATTACGACTATCACTTTATTTAATACACAAAAAATATCTTGGAGACATGAATGAAGTCAAAGAAAAATTTTCATGTATTTTTAGTGGCACCATTTCACTG
This sequence comes from Cicer reticulatum, assembly GCA_002896235.1. NCBI lineage: Eukaryota > Viridiplantae > Streptophyta > Magnoliopsida > Fabales > Fabaceae > Cicer > Cicer reticulatum. Next base: position 65,712 of record PGWS01036774.1, read on the forward strand.
GACGACGCGAAATTAGGCCAAAAAGATCATTACGTGTGTAATCATCATTAATTGCATCGTGCCTGTTTCCTTCGTTCTAGAAGCTATGTCATAAGATGGCTTAAAAAATAACATTTAAATTCATTTATAAAAATTGGATAAAATATCTAAATTTCAATTTAATTGATAAATATTTATATTATTATATAAATATTTTATTTTGAATTTGAACTCAAAATCTACTCACAATTTTGTGTGAGTTTTATGATATTATTTACTATTTTTATATAAAGTAAAAAGAAATTGTGTCGAAAATAAAATTAAACGAAAGGTTGTATGTTTAAGAAAATGATTTTGAGATGGAAATTCATTTGTTGCTTTGAATTAACTTGACTAATTGTAGAATGAGAATAATCCAAATTTGCATTTGATATGAGTATTGTTGGTCTTTATCAGGTCCATCTTAGAATAATAGTAATAAGTTTTTATTATCTAAAAAACTAAAATTAATATAATAAAATAGTGTAGGAATTATGATTCTAATATCCAGAGAATTTGTGGATTATTTATTTAGGTGAAAAAAAACCTTTGTATGAACTAGCACTACTAAAGAAAGAAAAATTGAGAAAGTAGATAATATAAAAAAAAAGTATGGAGTGAAATTATAATAGTTTAATACATAATTATGTACAAATAATTTAAATGTTAAACACTCTAAAGAAAATCATTTATATTTTTTTGATAATTTAAATTTCTTTAATAGTTTGAATTTCAATATTTTAACTCCTTTAATTCTTCAATAGTTAAATTATATATATGTATGTGAATGATTTTTTGTTTAGTTTGAAACATTATAAAAAAATTAGTATAAAAATTTAATTTTTTTTAATAAAAATAAATTAAATATATATTTTTTAACACTAAAAGTTTAAAAAAATATATTTTAATTTAATTTTTTTTTTTAAATTCTAAATTTTTATGTGAGAGATTGTTATAATATTTTACACATACATGCAAAAAATCATTAAAAAGTTTAGATAGTATTGATTTAAAAAGCCATAACCAAAAATCATTAATAGATAATATGAAAGACTTTGAAGAAATTTTTTAGAAGAAATAAAAATAATATATTTATAAAAAATAAAAAACATTTAACACTGAAATAATTACTATAATAAAAGACTCTATCAAATATATTTTACATGTCAAAATATAAATAAATAAAAAAGATTCATAAAACATTAATGCATGTTTAAAATTGAAAATATATTTATTTATTTTTTAACTTAATATTTTTATTTTGAAAATAAATAAAGACATATATAAAATATATGTTATCCGATTGGTTGGGCATGGAAATCTGTAAATCGTTTCAAACCTTAGCTTTATTTTATTTTTTTGGCGGGGAAGTTCTTTTTGCTCAACCGACAAAAAAAGTTACAAATATTTTCTTACATACTGAACTATAAAGTGTAGTTTATTTAATCAAATAATAAAATATTAAATTTATTCTTAAAAGCACTACATTCATTATTTTATTTATTTATATGTTGGAAATCCATCGATTCAATAAGACTATAATTTAAAAGTCTCACCTATTTGATCTCTAATCTAATTTTCAAAGATTGCGTGTTATCAATTTAGATAAATTCAATGGCAGATCTTTGTATGGAGTATAGAATCAATAGAGAATTAATTAATTTGTTGTGAACTAGGTACCTATGTACCATCTAGAAATTGTGGAGCATCCGTAGCAAGACGTGACACTCATATTTAATTCACTTTATGCTCTAATAGTACAAGTTAATATTAAAAAAGTGTTATTTCATAAATTATATTGTCTTTCATTAAATTAAATTAGTGTTTAAACTAAAGGATATCAAGATCTTGTAGAATACAACTTTTCTAGACTTTTTTTTTTTTGTTGATTTGTCTTCAAATGGTAATTTATATGATGTGTTATTGTATTTTATGTTTTACGTAAAAAAGTTTAAATTTGTTTTATATTTAAAATACATGCACATATTCATTTAAATTTGTTTTATAATATATGAAGGATTTGATAAGTTCATTGAATTCGGAGAAATACAACTGAATAAGTCTGATCGTAGAGAATGAAAGTCGAACTGTTAAATAAGGTTGATAGACCTTGGGGTATCTCTAGTGAGGAATTTCTAAGTGGATTAGTGGATTATTCCCTAAGGTCAGGAGCAACCGTGCAACACAAGAGTACCCCAACCATCGCGTATATATATGTGTCTCAAATTGATTTGAAGGGAACTATGAGAACATGACCATTCATGAATTTTCTGTCCACTTGTGTAGTAACATAGTATCAAACTTTCTAATCAAGTACTTCAGAGTAGAATGATACCAAATGATTTAAAAAGTATGGAGTATATGATAGTATAATTGCATCTTTGTGACTATTGTATTATGATCGATTTGGATTAACCTATGATATTATATTTTTGAAGATTTTGATGTTACGATGTGATACTATATGTCAATTCGATTACTTGTGTGTTCTTCTCATTTATCTAATAATGTTCCATGCCTTCCCTCGTTGTTTGTGTTTGGTGTTTGCGATGGACGTAGACAAGCTGCAAGTTGTAGGTGTTGATTAGTACTCTCAAAGTGTCAAGCGTCGATACATTTTAAAGATTTTTATTATATATTTTATATTGATGTCGTTGCCGAACATCTTTTTATATTAGAAATTTCAGCTTTGATAATGAGTTCATGTTGGGATTATTTCTACTTTATTCTACTAAACTTATTTATGTTTATTTCGAAAGGATTTTGTTAATATTATAACTTTCAATTTATTAAATTTGATTGATTTTTTTAAGGATTAACATAATGTATTAAGTGACTAAGTGATGCTCTTTATCTTGTAAATATTTTTAAAAGTTCACATTTTTACGAGGAATTTGACTATTGAATGATAAAATTCAAAAATATTATTTTGAGGTTTAAGATATCACTCGCTCCCTCCACCGTTACGTTTGTAATAGTATTTATATGCTTACATTAGAATTTAAAACGTAAAATTCAAATATTTATTAATTTATTATAATTAATTTATAAAAATAAAAATTTAAAAATTTAATATTTTTAAATATTTTATTTAAACTCCACTCCTTAATAAATTCATTAGATTTTACCACAATTTTATGATACATAAATATAAGAAAACTTTTGAAGATTTTCTATACGAGACTTTTGATGTACTTTTAGTGGCTCTATTTCACTAGACCAAAATTAGTGACAAAAATTATTAGTAGTGTAGTGGTTGGCCAACATGTGCATCGTGTCTGTTTATTTCGTTCTAGAAGGCAGAAGCTACGCCATAAGATTGGTGGCTTCAATAATTAATAAGTGCGGTATAGGTAATGTTTAGAAAATTATGAATACACTAATATACAACCAATTAAATTTAGTTAGTCTATTTTACTAATTATGTCTCCCAATTTTTTTTAGTATGTACTATATTTTAGTTTGTCAAAAAAACTAATTATGTCAAATCCATAATTTGTTTATTGAAGAAAAAAAAACTATATTAAATCTAAAAGGTCAAAAAAGAGGTAGTGATATATGGATAAATTTAGATCTTCTTCATTTTTTATTTTTCTATTTTTTAATATTATTATTTTATATCTATATTTACATACATTTTTAAAATATATAACATAAATTAAATATTTATAAATTTTATATACAAAAAATTACAGTAATATGTTCTTCATTTATTTTAAAAAAATAAGATGAATCTCAACTCGTGAGACACCTATTATTAATTAATTACATAAGTTATTCAACATTTTCTATGGAAAAACTAGAATTTAATTGAAACTAATCAAATCCTTGCACTACTTTATTAGAAATTTCAAGTCATTCATAAAAAATGTGTTAAAATGAATGATTTGTTTCATTTAAATGCGACATTATTATTTTTTTCAACTGTATCATCTAATAAATATTATATACAATCTCATATTTGTATTAATAATAACGGAGAATATATTTATAAAATAATTTAATGCTAAGAATTAAAATGACAACAAAGTCATTATTTTTCCACTACTAAATTAAAATTAATTATTAAAATAAATTTTTAAAAATATTTATTTATTTAAAGATATTATTATCTCTTTTTCATTTTAGTTTTTCTTCATAAATGCTGATCCACCAATCACATTCATTACATTTGTTAGACATATGACAAATTATCAAATGCATTATTTATATTGGTAAAAATAATGTTATTATAATTTTCATTTTGTTATTTATATATGTGTTCCTTTGATTCGTGACAAAATGATTCAGCAAAAAAGGATTGAGTCAATGCATGATTTGCAAATCGTCACTAAACATTTGTGTATGGGAAAGGACGTTCCAGATATATGCGTTTGTTTGATTCGTGACAAAATGATCAAGCCAAAAAAGAAAGAAATTCTTACCAATCCGATTTGCGTAAACTTTTACGTTTTTGCTACCTCGGTCTTTTATTCAATATATAATTTTTTAACTGTATTATTTAATTATAATATTATATTTTTATTATGTATTTATGATATTGATAATATACCTATAATTAATAAGAATCATTTGATAAAATTAAAGTTGTATTATCTCTTATATTTATATTTTTTTTTTAATATGAGTTCAATGATAAAATAACTCAATAATTTAGGATGAAGGGAGTAATATAAATATTTACTATCTTTTTTTGCATGTATATAAAATAAAATATAATAAATTAAAGATTTAATGGGATGCATGGTTAAATGTAAATAGTTATACTGTGACACTTAATATGAGTCATTAATTGTATGATTATTGATCGATAGAAATTATAATCATATTGTATTTATACAATCAACGATTCAGGTTAGCCCACAACGTAAAATTGGTTTACATTGCGATGCATTGTCTTTTTTTTTCTCTAGATTTAATGTATTAATTTTAAGTATAGATAATTTTAAAACACTCCATCCGTACTAAAATAATCATTGCAGTCGATTATTTATCACATATTCAGAAAAAATACACACATAGATATCAACAAAACACTCTCAATATCTATTTTGATTATGTGTTTGCTAATAGATATCTATATCTGGAGATATTCATACTTGTTAGTAAATTAATAATGATTCACGGTCTGCTAACACAATGAAGCACATAAGACAGTTTGGTTCATAGAGTCATTAAACATGTGATACACGACATTAGATATTATCTGATAAATTTTTAAAAAAAATTAATTTAAGATAAATTAAATTTAAAATTTTTAATTATCATAAATCGAAGATAAAGTAACAAAGTATAAATTTAAAACTAAAATTTTAATTTATTTTTGATAAAAAAACTTTTTTAATATTATAAATATATATAAAAAAATTATTCAAAAATATATATTGATGTTAAAAGACCAAACATAAAATTTCAAAATTTTATAAAGATTAAAACTTTATTTAATCTTACTATTAATGTCATTAAAAGCATTAAAACAAGAGAAAGAGAATAAACATTGTCACTATAAAAATATACCACTCCATCTCAATTTTATAATAAAACATGACAAAATGAATAACTTTTATTAAATATTGATATAAAATTATTTGATACTAATAATACATACCATTAAACCTTAAAACAAATATGTATTTCTACATTTTCTTGAAAAAATACGCCGAAGTTATTAAATATATTATTTTGATATATTTTAACATAAATAAAAAGTAAAATCGGGAACTTTCTATTTATTGCCACATATATTAAAAATAATATGTTTAACTCTTGTGTATATAATATTATTTTAATATATTCGTTGATATAAATGAATTAGAAAACCATATCAAAGGGAACTTTCTAGGTACTATTAACACATCTATTCCCTCCCAACCAAACATTCAGAAATTTCACAGCATATATAGCCCAACCCCCACACTTTGAGTTTTCACAATATAGCCTATCCCCATTGTCCTTAAATACACCTAATTTCTTTCTTCTAATTTCATTTGAATTCACAACAACAAAAACACATACATTCTCCTAATTTCTTCTCAAATAATGAAGGATACTATAGTTCTATACCCTGCTCTTGGTAGTGGACACTTAATGTCCATGATTGAATTAGGCAAACTCATATTAACCCATCACCCTTCTTTTTCCATCACTATTCTCATTCTCACACCACCCACCAATAACAACAATAACCAACACATACTTTCTCATACACAACAATACATTGCTTCTGTTACAACCACATTCCCTTCAATTAATTTTCACTACATTCCTACAATTTCATTTCCAACAACCCTTCCACCACAGTCTCTCACCCTTGAACTCTCTCACCAAAGCAACCACCATGTTCATAATATTCTACAATCAATTTCCAAAACCACAAACATCAAAGCTGTTATCTTAGATTTCCTCACCTATAGTGCCTCACAAGTCACAACCACACTTGAAATCCCCACTTATTTTTACTACACTTCAGGTGCTACTGTTCTATCCATGTTCATTTATTTTCCAACGATTCATCAAAATGCTACAAAACCAATTAAGGATCTTCATATGCCTCTTCAAATTCCTGGATTACCAAAGAATATTTCAACAGATGATTACCCTGATGAAGCTAAGGATCCCGAGACTAAAGCTTACAAGGTTTTACTTGATTCGGCGAAAACTACGAGGGAATGTGATGGGATTATTGTGAACACTTTTGATGCAATTGAAGAAAAATCTATTAAATCTTTGAATGAAGGGTTATTTGTTCCAGATGGAATTACTCCACCAATTTTTTGTATTGGACCTTTGATTACATCTTCATATTGTGAAGACGAAAATGCGTGTTTGAGTTGGCTCGACTCACAACCGAGTCAAAGCGTCGTGTTTCTAAGTTTTGGAAGTATGGGGAGATTTTCCAAGGCTCAGTTGAATGCAATAGCTTTTGGATTGGAGAAAAGTGAGCAACGATTCTTGTGGGTTGTTAGAAGCGAGTTGGAGTTAGATGAGTTAAGTTTAGATGAATTGTTGCCAAAAGGGTTTTTAGAAAGGACGAATGAAAAGGGAATGGTTGTGAAAAATTGGGCCCCACAACGTGAAATATTAAGTCACGATTCAGTTGGTGGGTTTGTTACACATTGCGGGTGGAACTCTATTTTGGAGGCTGTTTGTGAAGGAGTGCCTATGGTGACGTGGCCTTTGTATGCTGAACAAAATCTGAACAAAGTTATTTTAGTTGAAGAAATGAAGGTGGCTTTGAAGCTTAACGGGTCGAAAGATGGGTTTGTGAGTGAAAATGAGTTGGGGGAGCGAGTTAAGGAATTGATGGACTCAGATAAAGGGAAAGAGATTAGGCAAAAGATTTTCAAGATGAAAATTAGTGCTAAGAAGGCAAAAGAAGAAAATGGAAGTTCACTCGTTGCTTTGAATAAATTGGCTCAACTGTGGAATGAGAATAAGCAGTATGATATATGATTGAAGAATACAAATTTATGATGTATGATTGAAGAATCCAAATTTGATACGCGATATGAGTATTGTTAGCCCCTGTCACGTCCATTTTAGTATACTAGTTAGAAGTTATTTTTCGTCTCACAGAGAATTTAACAATAATAAAATAGAGTAGAAGTTATGATTCAAATCTCTGTAGAATTTGTAGATTATTTATTATTTCATGTCTACTAAAATATAAGAGCTTTTTAATTAAATCATCCTATTAATAATTGGTTAATTAAGTTATAAGCTGTGTTTGATGTATATTGTTTTATACTTAAACTACTCTTAAATTCTTTGGCAAAATGGTCTTTTTAAGAAAGAGTTTAAACTACTCTTAAATTATGTGTTTCTCATACTTTTAAAGGAGAGTACTTATATAAAGTAATTTGTAATTTTTCTTTTCCATACAACATTAATTAATTTTTTTAATTTGTGTAAAATTGCCAAAGTGACATGCAATTTAAGACGCAGGAACATTAAGTAGAGAAAAGACTCTAAAGTCTCTGCATGATTCTTGAAGAAGGTTAATGACTTTTTTCTGTTATATACTAAAACTATATTAAAAATTAAGGAGTACTTGGCAATTGAAAATATTTATTAATTTTAAATATTACCATAATATGATATACTCCTTCTTTCTTTAAATATAAGTATTTATTTGACAAATTTTTTTCCCTTAAATATAAGTCTCTTTTTCAAATTATTAAATATATTTATTGTTTATTTTCCAAATTAATCCTTAATTAATATTACTATATATTTTTAGAATATGAAAAATCAAATTAATTATATTAATACAAAACATATTTGAAGTCTATTTTTACATAAACTAGACACTACTAATTTTCTTAAAAAAAATAAAATATACGGTAAAGATTTATATTTAAAAAATAAAAAAAAGTTATGGAGAGTTGGAGCATACCTCAGATTCACTAGATACTTTCTAGGCAGTGTACTTTTATGGCTATCGAAGTTATGCTTTAAAATTTGGACAAAATATATTTATCTTTTGAACCATTTTTATTTATATTTTAAAACAGAGTAATAGATATAGCATGAAATATGTCATTTTATTGGCTGGACATGAAAAATTTGATCGTGTAAGATTGAGAAATTTAAATCATAATTATTTATTTTATTATTTATTTTTACTTATATTTTAATATCAAATAACATGTATATAACATGAAATATGTGATTTGATTGGTTGAACATTAAATTTGATCATGTAAGATTGAGAAAATTAATATGTAAATTGTTTCAAACCGTTCTCTTGTTTTATTTTATTTTGGTTTAACTGCAGTTTTGGTCTCCCTATTTTACTTGAATCACGAAAGTAGTCTTCCATTTTATTTCTCCTTAGTTTTGGTCCTCTAAACATAATTTTCATAAAAAACTTAATGAAATGTCATTTTTTTGTGCGCTTATTTGAACCACACTATGTATCAACGTTATGTGGTGTAACAATTGTATCTAGAATATATGATCATAAATAATAAGGTGTGCCTTAAAAAAAATGATATTTTATCAAGTTTTGGACCAAAATTCTGTATAGAGGATCAAAATTGGAGATAAATAAAATGAGAGAACTATTTTCGTGATTCAACTAAAATAGAAAAATCAAAACTACAATTAAACTAAATTGAGTTGACTGGTTTAGGCCGGTAAGTTTATTTTTTATCAACCCGATAGAAAAAGTTACACACGTTTTCTTATATACTGATTTGCTCTATAGTCCAAATTTTAAAGATTTGTGTTACCAATTTAGTTAATTTCAATGGCAGAGTTTGTAGAGCCAAAGTATAGTCATTGCTAATTTGCCAATCAAAAGTCTTTAATAAAATTAATTTTTAAATATATCTTATGTGGAAACTAAAATTAAATTTATGGTAATTCTGAAACACATAAAATTTTTTAATTTAAATTTTAATTGTGTTATAAATTTTATTTGAAATATAAAAATTAAATTAATTAGAATTCAAAATATTTTATCATAATCAATTATGTTGGTTTGATTTTTTTCTTTTGTGTCCACGTTCAAACTAAACTAAATCAAATAAAATTGTCTCGTATTTATTTGAGTATATTTTCAAGTCATTTAAAATTGACTCATATGAGAACAAAATTATTATATTATTATTTTTACAATATATATATGTAATAATCTTAAAAATATATGTTTTATTTAGTATTTTTAATCATTTATATAATGAATTATTTTTTTATATTAATTATTTCCAATAGTATGAGAAAAATCGTAAAGTTCAACGTTTATCTTTTTTGTTCAAAATGTTTCCTCTCCAAAACAAAAACCAACGAAACTGATGTATACGTAGTTTCAACTCTCATAAATTTTTGTATAGCTTCTCTATGATACTGTTCCCTCTGTCGTTGCGTTTGAAATTGTATTTGTGTGCTTATATTAAAATTTACAATTTAAAATTTAAATATTTAAAAAATATTTTAATTAATATGTAAAAAAGTTTTAAAAAATTTAATATTATTCTTAATTTTTTGATCAAACTCCACCGCTTAATAAATTTATCAGATCTTACCACTATTTTATGATACATAAATGTAAGAAAGTTTTTTGAAGTATTTTTTCATACAAGACTTTTTATGTATTTTTGGTGGCTCCATTTCACTAGACCAAAAGCAGTGACAAAAATTATTGGTATTAATTGTAGTGGTTAGGCCAACATTTGCATCATGTCTGTTTCTTTCGTTCTAGAAGCTATGCCATAAGATTGGTGGCTTCAATAATTGTTGAATAAGTGTGGTATAGTCGTCTTTTGATAGATACTTATGAACCAATTAAAATTTGTTACGGGCATTGTAAAAAATAAATAATAGTTACGTCCATTTCACTAATTATGTCTGCCCAATTTATAATTTTTTTAGTATATCTTAGTTTATAAAATAAAAAAAATAATGGTCAGTTTTAATTTGTTAAATCTTGTATTAATTATACTAGTTAATAATAAAAGAAAAAACAATTTTGTAAAATGGATAATTTATATATATTTCTAGAAATAATAAAAAATGTCATTTTTTTTTAAAATATATCTTCATTAGTTTGAATTTCATCTTCTTTTTATGACAATATTTCACTTAAACAATCTCTTATTAAGATAAAAGGAATACATACATTTTAAAAAATGAAAACAGAAAATATTTTCACAAAGTAAACTAAACTTAGTTATGTCAAATCTATATTTTGCTTATTAAAAGAAAACTATATTCAATCTAAAATATAATACTTTTGTCTCATATATATATATATATAATATATATATATATATATATAAAAGATTTGTTGACTAAATTTAACTAAATTACAAGAATTAAAATAGTTGATTGTAATATTAAATTTATTGATAATTTGAATGATTTTACTTGTTTACTCATGAAGATATAATTTATTTATGATTTTACTGTAGTATTTATTATAGATTGTAAAAAAATGAATTACATATTAATAAAGAAACAACTAATGCAGTTGAGAAATTAAAATGAATTTTATAAAAAGAGATCAAAGATAAGTTTCAAGAAGATCTTATCTTATATATAGCGAGATAGGTAATAAAATAGAGATCAATGAAAAATAACACTTATTTTGTTCTCTTGTTAAATCATTAAAAATATTTTGCATTAATCGTAATTACTTCTAAAGTTATAAATATAATTGATTGTGATTTGTCGATAATATACAACTTTTTACGCTAAAAACATAAAATAGAAGATACAACTCAATCACATAATTGATGATAGTTAAAATGAAACAAGAGCATTTACCATTCATTAATACTTCCTAAATCTTTAGACTCATGTCCTTGAGAGTTTTCATTGGAATTCAATGTTACAATCATAAACTTTCTCAAATGTGATGTCTTGATCTAAAAAGCATACTCCAACAACAACATTTGTATAGGAAGTCAATATGATATATACAACTTCCTTTTTCTTGATGAACTCCAAAATGCTTTATTTTCAGCTCAATAATCAATACATGTGTTATATTTTATTATGTACTGAAAATTGGTTCAAGAATTTTGAGGGAAAAATAAATACAAGATTTGTTGGGTGGACTCATTAATTTTATTAATATTATTATAATTATTATTAGTATTAATATTGTTATTATTGAAATAAAAAGAAAAGAAAAAAGGAGAATATATGGTAATATTGGGCTAGGCCCATGTGAAGGAAATAAAAGGAATTTAAAAATATCTAAGAATGATGAATGAGAACAGTGCCGAAAAAGCAAAGGAAAAGCAAGCACGACAAAACATAGAAGTGAAAATGGTTTGGTTCCAATGGTGGTAACAAGTGTGTAGAAAACTTGTTCTGTTTGATCTACAAATTTAGTATGTTATTTCTACCACTGAGTTTGTTATTTTAATATACATTTTGAGTAGTTTTACTTTATCTGAGAGTTACTTTGGTATACCCACTTTAGTTGAAGGTTGTTATAAGTTATTGTTGATTGATGTTCCCTAATTGTTATTAGGAAGACTCTGGTGTACCCATTAATTATCATAGCGGAAGTTTTACTGGTCTAGGTCCCGTGGTTTTTATTCTCTCAATTTGAGGGAAGTTTTCCACGTTAAAAATTGTGGTTGTCTCATATTTAATTTTCTGCCAATTGTTATTGCTCTTGAAAATGTATTTTATTTATATGCACAGGTGAGGAAAACATATTTCGCATTATTGAGATAGTTATCTCTAGTTTTTCCCAACAAAGTGGTATCTAGAGCTCGATTAATTTGATTTGTGCAATTAATTGGAGGAGGAAAATAAAGGTCCGAATATGATTAAACTCAACTCTTCTAATTACACACTTTAGAAGACTCTCATGGAAGACATGTTATACAGTAAAGATTTGTATGACCCTATTGAGGGTAACACTTCTAAACCCGCAGATAAATCTGATGCTGACTAGAAGAAGATGAATAGAAAGACAATGACATTGATCAGACAATGGTTGGATCTAAGTGTATATCCACATGTTGAAATTGAAATTGATGCTAACAAGATGTGGGAAAAATTAAAAGAGTTGTATGAACGAAAGAATGTGAAAAATAAAACATTCTTGATTCAGAAGCTTGTGAATATGAAATACAAAGATGAGGATTCAATGACAGAGCATATGAGTAATTTTCAGAATACAGTGAATCAGTTGACAACCACAAAAATTAAATTATATGATGAGTTGCAAGCGTTGTTAATTGAGTTCTTTGCCTGATAATTGGGAAGTCCTTGTCGTTGACCAATTCAACTCCAAGTGAAAAAGTTGAAAATGTCAACAGTTAAAGAGAGCATGTTGAATGAAGAAGCTCGAAGAAAGGAACGTGGTTTGATTGGTTCTTTCTCAAAGTTAGAAGCACTAGTTACAGAGTCACGGGGGGGGGGGGGGAGAAGTCAATCTAGAAACTTTCATAAACGTGACAACTCTGAAAGTTGTAGCAAGTCAAGGACTAGAAAAGAAGTGATATGCCATCATTGTGGCAAAGCGGGTCACATAAAAAGAAATTGCAGGTTCCTTAAGAGAGATCAATCAAGGGAAAGAGATGAAAATAAAGAGAAAAAAATGATAAAGATACAACAACAATTGCATCTGTTATTAATGTCTAAATTGTTTGTGATGATAATTCCATAAACCTTGCATGTCAGGATTCAACTTGGATTATTGATTCGGATGCTTCATATCATATTACTCCTAGGAGCTTCAATTGAAGAATGTTAGACATGTTCTTGATATTCATGTTAATTTGATTTAGGTGAAAGCCTTGGATATTGATGGTTATCACATTTACTTTGGTGGTGGCGGTATATGTAAAATCACCAAAGGGTCCCTAGTGGTTGCAAAGGAACAAAGTTCCACTTCTCTCTATAGGATGCCTACGAAGTTATGCAAGGAAGAAGTGAATACAATTGAAGATGCATCTTCTGATTTATGGCATATGCACCTCAGTCACTTGAGTGAGAAAGGACTCAACATACTTGCGAAGAAAAAATTTCTTCTTGTGAAAGGTACGTCTCTAAAAACTTGCACTCATTGTTTTGCTGGAAAACAACATATAGTTTCTTTTCATAATACTGGTCCTCATAGAAGGCAAAATATTCTTGATTTAGTTCATACTGATGTTTGTACGATGGATAGTAAATCTCTTAGTGGTACATCATATTTTGTTACTTTTATTGACAACCACTCTAGAAAAGTGTGAGCATTTCCTTTGACATATGCATTTTCGTGGGAGTTGTCTTAGTGGTTTAGCTTTGAATAAGTATTTTTATTAATATATTTAAATAACGTGATTGTTACTAATTACTTAAATGATAAATGTTAGGTATTCTTACTTAAAAAAAATTTCGTTAAATTTTTCTAATATAATAAATACTTTTTCATTAATATTACCTGCTTCTAATTATTAATATTACCTGTTACTAATTATTAATGCTTTGGATTCAAAAATTCTAGAGCGTTACAGTTAGCAAGACCGATTCTATTCTTTCTTTCTTTTTTAAAATAAAAGTTACATTACAACATGTTACCTGCTTCTATATTCACCATTATATTCTCGACCATAAAATGTTGAGATCAAAATATATAATATTTTTACTAAAAATTTAAACCAAACATTTTATCAAAACAAGATGAAAGATATTTGTTGTTAAGATAAAAAGAAAGACAAAATTATATCATTAGTCACAAATATGCACAACTAAAATCCAAGTGTTTAATGTTTCAAAACTCTAAAGCGTGAGTCTACTCCAAAAAATTTCACAAAAACATAATGTCTACAACCATAAGATCGATCAAAGCCTTAATGAGGTGATGCATCGTTCATCGATAAATCATCAAGGTCGTCATTGTAATTATGATGAGAACTATGTCGAGATTGCCATACACTATAAGAAGTACCACCTGACTCCAAAGTTGTCATGCGTTTCTTTCATACTAGTCTCGACATGTTGAGCACACTCCTCTGCTCTAGTAGCTCTCTCATTCGTTGTAACAGCTTCACGAAGAAGTGGCTCAATCATCTCGTTTTCTACAATATGTGGTAATCTAACGACATAGTTTGTAAGCTGTGGCGTTGTGAATGGTGGAGGTGAGAACTACAGAGTTGCCAAGGGTGGAGATGAGAATGTTGGAATTGTGAATGAATGGTAAGAGCGCCAGAGTTGAGAGGATGTAAGAGCGTCAAAGAGTCGTTGAGAGAGAGGGAGGGAAAACTACTAAAAAGGGAAGGGGGAAATGATGATAGAATTAGGGTTGCACTAGGATATTGAAAGATGCTTACTCTTGAATTTATACATAAATTTAGCATCCGCCAGACATACGCTATCTAACTACTATAAAAATAGTAAAAAATGTTCAACGTCCAACAAAACTGACGCTACATATAATTAATTTGTTTTTTTTTATTATTTAGTGTCTTCTTAGCTCATACTGAAGCCGCCACTAATTTTTTTACATTTATTTGTAAAGAAAATTTATTGGGAAATGTGCGTAACGTCTCCATTTGTTGGATGCTAAGAGGATACTAGTAGCATATGTGTTGTGGCTGACACTAAAAAGCTGAAGCTAAAACACACTATTGTTGTAATGACTCATCATCTAATAATAAATGAGTAGCAAAAAGTAAGTTAATCACACTCAATAGTGTTGAACAAGTTGTATATTTTAGAGGAATTGAAATTGAGAAGAAAAGAGAAGAAAAACAGAAAGTCCGAAAACGGAGATTGATTATCAATTTGGACAATTTGGAGAATGTTCTGGTCAAGCATTACCAGATTGTTCTATGTTTTGAAGGCTTTTATAGAAACTGTTTTTAGTTGATTTAGTTTCAACAAACTTAACCAACTTCTAACCATATTCTAACTATATTCTACTTAACTAATTACAAATCAATTTGAGTTACATTTAACATGCTCCCTAATTCAAAGTGATTCAATTTGATGTTAATCCAAGTTTGATCCTCATCTCTTGGAACTTCACTCTCTTCAAGCTTTTGGTTAAGATGTCAGCCTTTTGATCATTTGTATTGTAGTGTTCCAACTTTATCTTGCCCTTCATTACTCGATTCCTTAAGAAATGGAATCTCGTTTCTATGTGCTTGCTTCTCCCATGAACACTTGGATGTCTTGCTAGGTCTATAGCTGATTTATTATCTATCTTCATCTTCACTGCATCATTGCTTCTCAGTCCCAGTTTTGCCATTAACTCTGCTAGCCACATAACTTGACATGCTCCCATAGATGCCACCACATATTCAGTTTCACATGTGGGCAATGCTACTATGCTTTGCTTCTTTGAACACCATGAGATTTGTGAGTTATTGGTGGTAAATACATAGCTCGTGGTACTCTTCCTATCATCCATATCTCCACACCAATCAACATCAATGAATCCAATAAGTTCAGCTTCCTCTTCATTCAGTTTTGTGGAATACAACAGACCAAGCTCAATTGTCTCCTTTATGTATCTCAAGATCCTTTTTGCTGCCATGTAGTGTGATGTCCTAGGCTTCTCCATGTACCTACTAATCAGTCCAACACTATATGAGATATCTGGCCTTGTGTTGCACAATTACTCAAGGATCCTACAATTTGCTTGAAGGTTCTATGATCAATCAACTCATCATTGCCCTCTTTGGACAACACCATCCCTAATTCTGATGAGGTGCTGCTTCCATTGCAATCTTGCATTTTAATCATTTTTAATACATCACTTGCATAATTTCTTTGATGCATAAAAATTCAATTTTTCCTGGTTTCAAATTCAATACCAAGGAAATATGACACCTCTTCATCTAATGATCCATTGAGGAAGGCTTATTTAACATCCAGTTGATGCATAGACCAACCTTTGTAGCTAGCCATTGATACTACCATCCTTATTGTTTCAATTCTAGCTACTGGGGCAAATACCTCACCATAGTCAAACCCATGTTTTTGCAAAAATTCTTTTGCTACAAGTCTGGCCTTGTACCTGGCAACCTGTCCATCAGGTTTCAATTTCAGTTTATAGACTCATTTCACACCAATTGGTCTCTTGTTCACTGGCAGGGTCATCAGCTCTGATGTCTTATTCTTTTCTATGGTTTTGAGCTCTTCATCCATTGCTGCTATCCATCTAGGATCAGTCAATGCTTCTTCATCACTTATTGGTTCTGATTCAGCAAGCAAGGCAAAATAAATTAATTCTCCATCTGCATTGTTGGCTGAGTCAGATGTTACGTCATATGGCTGCAATATGATTGAAGGTTGCCTAGCTCTTGTAGATCTCCTCACAGGTTCAAAAGCTGGCTGATTTGCTACCTCTGCAGACTGGTCCTCAACCAGTTCAATTGCTACTGCACTACTGGTTGGTCTGGTTGGTATGCCTGGGTTGGCTGCATTCATTGTCCAGTCCCAACCTCTTGATTCATCCACTAGTACATCCCTTCTTATCACCACCTTGTTCTTGTTTGGATCATATAGCTTGTAAGCCCCAGTGGCATCATAACCCAACAACACCATTTGTTCAGCCATGTCATCAAGCTTCCTCCTATTTTGAGTTGGTACATGCCTGAAGCACAATGAGCCAAACACTCTCAAGTGATTCACAACTAGCTTTCTTCCAGTCCAAGCTTCTTCAGGTGACCTTGTGCCCAATCTCTTTCCCCCCAGAATCTACGAGGCATGTTCTTCCCCTTTAACATGCTCCTAGCCATGTTCACTATAGTTCTATTTCTCCTATCAACATTTCCATTATGTTGGGGAGTGTATGGTGCAGACATTTCATGCAATATCCCTTCTTTTTCACAAAAATCATAGAATTCATGAGAATTATATTCTCCTCCTCCATTCTTTCTTTTGATTAGATATATCATGGTTTCTTATCAAATCATCATGAAATGATACAAGTAGCACTTAGCTCCTACTGAGGTAGTCACTTAGCACCTTACTGAAATTTCTTCAAATGTACCATTGAAACATCATAAAAATTACCTCATCGTTCTTGAAGATCTAATTGGTAATTTTGAATTTAAATGATTTCCTAGGGCTGCTGGCTGAAACATTCTTCAGATAGTCTGCCTTGCACTTAAATTTCTACACCTATCACCATATCACACTCTGCAACATTTGAAAGACGTTCTAAAATTCAGGTCCATAACCTCTGGTGCATAGCTAGTGTTCCTCCTGATTTCTGCAGCAAGATACTGATTTGCATTGACTGGATTTTCAATCTTGAAGGTTCATTCTTCGGACAATGGTGCCTTCAAGATTAAGCCATCTTCGCACTATCAAACATCTTCATCTTGTCATTCCTCCATACTCATAGAGTATCCCTTCTCTAGTATTGTCCAAGGCTGTAACATATTGTTCTTCATATTTGGCCACATAGCAACAACATCCACATATGAAAGAGTTGCTTTGCCTTCCCTTCTTTGTAACAAGATTCTTGCCAACTCCTTCAGCTGTTATTGTGTTGTTATCTGCAATCTGATTTCCCTTTTCACCTTTTCTCATCAATACTACAAACCAATCTTTATGCCAGTCCAGTTGTGATTTCGCAGCACCCTGTGTCAAGACCCAAATCTTGGTCAGTCATTCTCCATAGCTTGTAGAAAAGCCATATAACAATTCATTGAGTCAGAACTGTCTTGTCTAGGCCAATTGAGCTTCACTATCATCTCTTTGTTAGTTTCTGGATCTGCACTCCTCTGCAAGATATGCCCAATATTTTGACCAATTATAACATTAGACCCTCCTTTTTGTCAAACTTTCTTGCCAGATGTTTCTTGCTTTTATATCACTGTTGTTGACTCTTGACCTCTGCCTCCTCATCTTGATCCTGTTTCTGGTGCCATCTTGACTTGCCCTTCCACTTCTTGTTTTTTTACTCCATCTTGATTGGACTTCTTGCTGATCTAAGCTTGCAGTGCCTTTGTTTGTGTTGCGCGTCATCTATTTCTTTTACCCTTAATTCATGAGCTTCTAGGGAGCTTTGCAGATCTTCCAACTTCATTATATCAAGATTCTTTGATTCTTCAATAACCACCACTATATGATCATATTTTTGTATTAGTGTCCTCAAAATATTTTCAATAATCACAACCTCAATCATCACAACCTCAATCATCACAACCTCAATCATCACTTCTCCATTGGCTTTCATCTAATTAGTGATTTTCTGCATTTGATTGAAATAGTCAGTCACATTCTCATTGTTCTCCATTTGTAGTAATTCATACTTTCTTCTTAGCATTTGAAGTTTGATCTTCTTGGTTTTTTCATCACCTGTGTAATACTTCACCAAGGCATCCCATGCCTCTTTTAATGTAGATACCTTTGAGATCCTTTCAAAAAAAATTGAATCCACACTTTGTTGGATGTAAAACAATGCCTTGCAATCTCTTGTATTGCAATCTTTGAAAGTTGTTTGTTGTTTTTCTGTTGGACTTGCACCAAGTTGTTCATAGTCATCTTGAACAATCTCAAATACTTCTTGATCTCCCAGCAACGATCTCATTGTTAAAGACCACCTCTCCCAGTTCTTCCCATCCAGAATTGGCAAATTCGACAGAAATCCTCCTCCATTCATGTCTTCTTTCACTCACACTTGTGTTTCCCAATTTTGATTCCTCCTTACAGTTGCACTCGTGTTTCCCAAGGTTTAGAACCCAAGCTTTGATGCCAATTGTTGGAACAAGTTGTATATTTGAGAGGAATTGAAATTGAGAAGAAAAGAGAAGAAAAACATAAAGTCAGAAAACGGAGATTGATTATCAATCTTGACAGTCTTGAGAATGTTCTGGTTAAGCATTACCAGATTGTTCTTGGTTTGAAGGCTTTTTTAGAAACAATTTTTAGCTAATTCAGTTACAACAAACTTAACCAACTTTCAACCATATTCTAACTATATTCTACTTAACTGATTACAAATCAATTTGAATTACATTTAACAAATAGCAAGACAACCTAGTTCTTACCACTATTGACATGAAACAATGCACATAATGCATAAAAAAGAATTTGAATCTGACATTCATTCTTACCCAAATGAAACATAGAATTCAGTTTGTGCGATGAACCATTCAACATCAAGACATCTTATGACCAAACTAAATCATCATATGTTAAGGATACATTACAAAGACATCACCATAAGCTTCCATCAAATTGAACTAGTCACCTGAGGAAAAGAAAAGTTATATGAAGTATGAACACTAAGATCGAGAAACAATTTTCAAGATTTTATTCTCTGTAAATTTATTTTTGAAAGTAGCCATCAAATTTATATCAAAGTTCAAACGAAAACATTCTTTCTCAAAGTGACAAAGGCTAACAACGGATCTCCTCATCTGCTATATTATAAAACTTATTTAAACTCACTTCTGCCTTCTAGTTGAAATTGACGAAAATTGTGGTACAACTTCTATATTTTACCATTGAAAGTAAATTATCTTGTAAGTTATCGAGGTGAAATATGTTTTTCCGCTTTGTGCGAGATGTGTCTTGGACATAAACTCTTTATAAAATATCCAACAGTGGCATAATGGGTTCTTCAAAACAACTATGGTTTGTGTAAGTCATGTTTGAATGATTGGAAAAGCTTGTGGAGGAAGAGTAAAGAACATCCAAATCCTAGAGAAGCATGGTAATCTCTTTTAAACTTATTTTCAATGGGTTAGGGTTCATTAAGGTGTTTATTTCTAAATAAGAATGACAATGGCTAGTGTTTGAGTAGCAGAGTGCATAGTATACCCATATTTCTATCGTAGCCTCTAGATAATTGAAGATAAAAGAAACTCGTACTCATTCCCTTAACAACTTGGATATCAATTTTAATCCCCGTACTTATACTATATGTCACCAAAGTACCCATACTCATTACTCATTACTACGTTTGAACTAAAATAAATTGTTGAATCATAAAATATGATATTATTTTAAAACAATTAAGAAAATATTCAAAGCTAGTTTGATATCAAATAGATGAAAATATTATCAGTTAAGGGTATTTAAATTATCCAAAAGTGAATATTGAATAAGGTAAATATTATTTTAATACGAGTTAGTGTTATTATTAGAAACCAAAAAAAAATTAATTAGTAGACTACACAAATTTATTTGAATAAACCTGAAAATAAAATTCGATAAAACCAACAACCATCTCTTATTATATTAATTGTTAACTTTATATATGTTTTAGTTATGAAATTTTTTTTATCCAAGTCGAAAAAATTAGGAGGAATTTGACTAACTTTTATTATGATTTATTTGTATATTTAGATTTGTCGACCTAATATCATTAGTTATGAATTAAATCTATATCATTGTTGGTATTTTTGTGTTGTATGTAAATATGTAATAAATAATAATAATAATAATAATAATAATAATAATATATAATAATATAATAATAATAATAATAATAATAATAATGAATAATAATAATAATAATAATAATAATAATAATAATAATATATAATATTTTTAGGGTTGTCAAGCTGTTTGAGAAGATTGACTTGGAGGGTTAATTAGGTTCTTTGTTATTCAAAGTATTTGAATAAGTGGATTAAACCCTTCTGGATGAGGGGATTAGATGTAGCCAACACTACAAGAAAAAATACAGTTTGCTGTAGTTGAAACTGCCGCAATTTGATTTTTGCGACAGTTCTCCAACCGTCGCAGATTCGTGCGTCGCGAGGCTGTTTTGCGACTGTTAGAAAACCCGTCGTTCCAACTGCCGCAAATGTTTGCAACAGTTCTAACCGCCGCTAATAGGGTTTTTAAATGCAACAATTTTTTGTTCCTAGATGGTATGGCGACGGTTACAAACCGCCCCTATGCACTTTGGCAACGGTTTAAACCGTCGCAAACTTAATTTAATTTTTTAATTGTTTTTTCATTAATTTAATTAAAATGAAAAATATTCTTAAATCTCATTCATATAACTAAAATACACAAATATGAAATTATATAAAAATTATTCATATAATAGATTCAAAAGTAACAACCATACATTGAATTTAATTAAGACCATAAATTTAAATATTCAACAATCAAAACATTAATAGTGACTGAAAATGCAAAACAATATCAAACTTAGTTCATAAATCATCTAGATAGTTCCTAATGATGCTGTACCAAGATTAGCCGGCAACTAGACTCAAACGAACGTCTTCCATCTCTTGGCGATCCTATGCATGTGTTGCCTGGAAAACATGTAAGTATATATATTAAATTCAATCTCACTTTTTCACGCATAATTAAACTATAATATTAATATCAATTAATTTAAACTTAAATAAGATCAAACGCTCAAAAATCAAAACATGCAAATATCAAACTAATTTCCCAATTTTGATAGTGATAACAAACAACTCAAATAGAATATTAAAACATGATCTATGATTTAATTACAACAATATAAATAAAAGAAAATATTTCAAACTAATGGACATTATTATGATTACGTAGTGTCTAACAATACTCGAATTCAAGAACAACAAATTAAAACAACATAGGGTTGTATTACTGTTATTTATAAATTTTTCCTACTGCAACATATACTAGGGTTGTATTATCGAAACCCATGCCTCTAAGCATCATTCCTACCTGCAGCATCAAATAAAATGAGCTGTAAAATCAGAGTTATGTTTTTCTTACTTCAAAAGATTGTATTATCCTTCTAACTTTCTACTTTGATTTAGCTGATTTTCCGTAACTCTATCATTTGAATTTATTATTGTTATACATCACCGTAACCCTATCCTTAGTGTGTTACCCTTGTGTGTTTGGATCTTTAGTAACTCAAATTAGCAAGGAATGAAAAATAGGGAAACAAATTCTCACTCAAATGCTTTCAAAAATCATGACTACTGCCCCAGCTTCAGGTACCATAAGCTTGTTGTTTGAAAAGAAAAACATAATATTTAATTTAGATCGTATTTGCAAATATTGAAGGACAGAAGAAACCCAAGAAATGAAGGAAAGAATTTTAACTGCATACCTCCAATGGAGTCAAAGGACATCTTCCATCCACTTGGTTTGCACCAGGCTTTATTATCATATTATGCTTTCTTCTGAATTTACCTCGCCAACTCCTTTCACGAGCAATATCCATTTAATGTTTCTCCTCTGCCCCACTATCACACTCCCAACATGAAAATGCAACCATATCCTTCACACACAGAAAAGCTATTATTATAGTAGTAAGATATAATTGATGCAGAGCTAACCAAACACACAAGGAACTGAAGCAAAAATAAAAAAATAGCATATTCATAAATCACATATTAGACTTGTAGTCTAATCCTATCAAGTATACAAATACTTAGGTTAAAAATAAAATAACTTAGTTAGATATAAGGAAATTCAAATGCCTTGAGATCATGGGTACTGCAAATTCAAATGCCTTGAGATCATGCGAGGCATGAAATGATGAGCAATATAGACAGAGCTATGAGCAACATGGAATCATCTTCTGAGGGGTTCAACATGTTGAGGCGCATGTATGAAAATGTTCAGGAACCATTTTTAAATGCCACCAACCACAATGGCTTTTTGGCTGGTAATGCAGGAAATGGCAGCACCAGAATTTTGGGGACTCAAGGTGTCCAAACAAGGAGTCAATCAACCAATCCCTCAACTATTAATTCTGAAGCAACTTCCCATGTACCCAATACTAACCTGCTTCCTAATCCTAGGTCATCTGCTGGAAGTAAGTACTCATACTGTCATTATCTCATAATTAAAATCAAGCAACTAAATGCCTATGTCCCCTTTTGTCACGTGTTGTTTCAATTTATTTGTTATATTCTAAAGCTTATATTCTAAAACTAATTGTTGTTGTTTTAGGGTTATTTAAAAACAAGTCAGTCGCCAAAGGTGTGTTGTGTTGCGCCGTCGCTAAAGAGAGGGAAAACAACGTCCTACGACTCGTGATAGTTTCTTTTTTCTTCTTCGTTTTAGGGCATGCATAAATAAAAAATAATATTCAGGACTGAAAAGAAACAAATTTCAGTTCAATAAAAAATTAACAAAAATGTTATAAGTTCTCATTGCAAAATAACACCTCAAAGCACCACCACACCAAAAACCCCACTGCATAACCTCTCATCACCACATCAGTAGCAAAAGACATCTTAACTAAAAAAAAAACACAACACCACAACCAAAACAACAACAGTAATAATATCATCATCCAAAAAATTCAAACAAAATAGCAAACATTATTTAATACAAAAATTCTTGCAAAACTTTAAAACACAAACTTCAATTTCACTATATATGATATCACACACTTGAATTCCAATTTTAATATCAAACTTGATCAAGTTTTAGGGTTACTAACAAACCATATATTGTGTTATGCCGTTGCTTTGCACCGTCGCCAGAGACAGAGGGAGAAGCAGCGCCGACGCTGGAGACAGAGACGAGAAGCAACGCCAGCGCCGAAACATAGGCGAGTAGCAGCGTCATCGCCGGAGACAGAGGTGGGGAAGCAGCGTCGTCGGAGACAAAGATGGGAAACACCATCGTCGCTAGATTAGGTTTTTTTTTTTTCATTTTTCTTCTTTCAAATTTGAGAGATTGATAAATCGAGATATTTGAGGGAGATTGAGAGTTGAGATTTTTTTTTCTCCAGATTACAAGTGATTTCGTTTTTCTACTTTGAGAGATTTGAGGTGTAAGTGGGATTTGGGGGTTTTGAGAGATTTTATGATTTTGTAGAAGGCGGGACTAGGAAATGACGAGAACACACGATTGTATGATAAGAACGCATAACTGATTTTGTTTTCTTTGAAGGGTGGCAACGGTTGTCAAAAACCGTCGCATGAACTGCCGTAGTGTTGGAGCGGAGGCGGTTCTTCTCTAACCGTCGCAAGCTAAGTGCCGCAATTCTAAAAATTTATTGTAGTGCAAGTTAATGGTGAACTAGGAAAAATCTATGTGTCAAATAATTTGTGCTTTCATTATTTGCTGCCTCTGAATTCGATTGCTATCATTTCCAAAACCGAACTAGTTTTTTTTATTTATTTATAAATTATCAAAAAATTGTCAACTTTCGCAAAAACAATTCAACACCTTCTCAAGTTTGCACCTTCAGTGTCAATCAAATAGAAACTACTTAATTCTACACGAGTACACATTATTTTTCATATCTCATAGCTAAAGCGCGCCATTGGAAATGATGCTATTATGCCTTCACTACCAGAAGTAATTGAAATGGATCTTGAGGATGTAGAAGAACCTAAAGAGTTAATGGCATCAAGAGAAATTGAGGAAGACGAACAGCTTGTCAAGTAATGGTTGGTAAACTAGAAGGGTAGAGTAGGGGAAGACGATACATGGGAAGATGAAATTTTGCTGATAAGCCAGGTTCCTTAGTTTAACCTTGAGGACAAGGATGCGATTATTGGGGGTGGTATTGATTAAACTATCGGGCCTTATAAAAATAGGTCCAAACCTTTTGTGTGGAAGGTGTATACCAATAGAAATAAAAATAATCTAGAAAAAGAGAAGTAGTTATTGACATAGCCACTATGAAGTGTCTTAAAACTCAAAGAATACTATCACCTAATAAACAAGTAACTATCAAGTAACTATGCCTACTAATGGAGCAAGTTGTAAAAGAAGTATTGCAAAGACAGGCGTAACAAAGTATGTGTTATGATATAAGATATATCCTTTGATGACTGGACTAAGACAAAGAAAACCAAGACTTGACATCGTCTCTACGTTCTAAGTCAAGTGATACACACATTTGATGTTGCAAGTTCCGGTTGACTTTGGAAAAGCAAACAAGCTTCGATTGTCTCTAGTGATGAGAGCGACGTTGTGTCCTGGTTGCCTCAAGAAACACAAGCAATGCCTTAGTTTAGTTGTCTTAGATGAATGCAAATATGCTTTTGTTCCCGTTTCCTTTATTGAATGCAAATGTGTTGTGGATTGTCTGCCTCCAATGATCACAAACCACATTCGGTCGCCTGCCTCTAATGAACTCAACAAGCATCTATTTGTATGTCCCTAGTAAGCATGACAAAAAAGTGATTGTCTTTGACTCTAATAATCACATCAAGCATTTGATCGTCTGACTATGAGTTATTATGTATCATTTGATAAAAGTCAATGCTCTGAAGAAGTAAATGCTCCAAAGAAAACAAAGTTTTGCACATTCCCTGATGAACATCTTGAATATGCTACTTGTCCGAAAGTCCTTAAGACCTGATTTGATCATAATATCCTCTGTTTTCCTGTCCTCATACCAAGATATGCATAATCATTCACGAAGATATATATGGATACATATTAAAGACTGATATGTCTTAAATGGCGATTGAATATTTCCAATGATAATATTCTCAATGGAAACTTCATCTCTATATTTATGAAGAACTCAGTCAGTCCTTGAAAAAGCAAGAGAGAGAAAATGAAAAAGACTATGTGTTAAAAATAAAATATGTAAAACCCAAGAACACATCAAAAGAAAAAATGAGCGAAATATCCTCTCAATAGAGAGTTATTAGAATTGATGCAAATAAGTAAAAGTGTTTTCACACACTTGTATTGATATTAAACTTGATATGTAACACCCTCTAAATGAAAGTTAGAATCATAGAAATAAACTTTGTCAAATCATACACAAACTAGAAGTGATGTTAATCAGTCCCATAGTGACAACAACCCTCTCACCCCTAAGTGGTACCTAAAATAGTACAATGACTTTCATGAACCTCAACGATAGGATGCCAAAAATTTGAAGAATGTTCTGAGAACGACATCCTGAAGAGGATAGAGAAAAATACTCATAGCATGAAGAGACACTGTAAAGATTACTTGTATCCTATTTATGGAAATAGTAGATTAAGTCCTCGACTGTACTGAGGCAAAATCTATTTGTAAGTGGATGACTAGATGTAGCAACAGTTTGTTGTGAACTAGTAAAAATATTTGTGTCTTATTTATCCTCTTCTATTTAGTTATTCTTTATGATTCAACCTTACTATTTCTAAACCTCTTTTTAAAAGTAAGTTGAATATTTTGATAAAGAACAATTTCTATAAAGAAATCGAAGTAGCTTTCAGAAACGGCAAACACAATTCAAACTCCAATTTCTTGTGTTTTTCAGCACCTTCAAGAAATAGTTTCTCTTGGTGGAGCAGTTGCTTTGGTTTCACTTATTGTAATAGCAATTCTCAATTCATCAATCAAAGAATTCTCATTCCAACTCTCAAGTTATAGTTCTATTAGTATCTTTTCCTATGAGTTCTATCATATTGTGAGATCCACGGTGGGATTCTAGAGTAATCGTGTGAAACAGATCAAACGACGAGGACTTGATCATGGAGACATACTTGACTGTTATACAGATGCATGTGGATGTTCATTGTTAGAGTGTGTGGATTTGCGAGATAATGGACTGAGGCCCATTTAACGTTCGAGTCCCATTATTTGGATCAGACTCCCCTCTAGAATAATACCATTGCTCATTCACAAAAGCCAGGATATCCTTCAAAT
Organism: Cicer reticulatum; assembly: GCA_002896235.1. Lineage (NCBI taxonomy): Eukaryota > Viridiplantae > Streptophyta > Magnoliopsida > Fabales > Fabaceae > Cicer > Cicer reticulatum. The sequence continues at coordinate 92,724 of PGWS01036774.1, forward strand.
TCATACCAAAACTTTAACTTTGGTCTCAACTATCAGCAAAACTAACTTTTTACACACATATTAAGTGTATGTTTGTTGTATTATGCAAGTTTATCTGAACGATGGTGAATAATAGTTTAAAATCATTTAAATTTTTTTGATATAATTAAAAAAAAAATTCATTTCTCAAACTACCTTTCTTTTTATTTAATTTAATTTCTAAATTTATTTAACTCAATGATATTTTAAAAATAATATATTAAATAATAATAAAGTTAATCATATTTATTTATATTTAATACCTACCATAAAATAATATATTAAACGGGATTAGAATATTTTATGGTCAAGAATCGTGACAACATCATGTGTGCACGAATATGATTAGGTTACCAAAAAAAGAATATGATTAGTTCCTTTAATTTGGACAATATATATAAAAATATATAAGTCCAGAGAGCCAGTAGCTTCTAGAACAAAGGAAACCGACATGATGCAAATTAATGTTGGCGCAACCACTGCACATCTAATAAATTTTATGGCTGAATTTAGCTTGGTCCCCTTGAACTAATGGTGCCAATAAAATCCTTCATAAATTCTTTGGATGAACAAGAATATTGATACGATAGCTTCCTACCAAAAGATACACAAATTGGTAAGATAGATAATGAATTTGATGGCTAAGTTGGTAACACGTGATCTTAAAACAAATTCGTAAATTATAGATAATGAATAATATAGATAATGAAGGTAAAACAAATATAGTAAGCATAGTTAAAACTGCTGAAATTTAATTCAAAAACTATTATGCTACAAATTGAGAGTTAATTATAAATTAGTTAGTTAGTTATTGTTATGGATAACTTGCTTCACAAGCATTTTGTAACTCATAAAATAACAGCTTTGTAGAATGAATGAATATCAGAATTTTATCTCAATCTTTTCTTCCTTTGCCTTTTTCTGTTTTGCTGCGCCTGAACTATGTACATCACAGTTACTGATTCCAACAATTGGCATCTAGAGCTGGGAACAATCAAGGGAAACATGAGTGGAAAAGTGAGGGGAACAATCAAGGGAAACACTGAGTGATAAATTCTGGATAGGCAAGATGAATAGCAATGGTTTTAGATCAAATACTCTGGTTCTTGATGGCAAGAACTGGGTTCGATGGAGTGCCTTGATGAAATCTTTATTTAGAGCACAATAAGTAAGTGAAATTGTGTAGGATGGCTATGAGGATTTGGTGGGGAATCCAACTGATGCACAGAGGACTGCATTCTAGGAAGCCAAGAAGAAAGATTACAAAGCCTTGTTCTACATTCAACAGAATGTCGACAATCAGCATTTTGAGAAGATTTCTAACGCAACAAGATCCAAAGAAGCATGGGACATCTTAGAAAACTATCACACTGGTGGAGGAAAGGTGAAGCAAGTGAAGCTACAATCCTATAGAACAAAATATGAGATGATGCAGATGGAAGCAGACCAAAAGGTAAGTGATTACTTCTCAAAATTAACAGTCACAGTCAACCATATGAGAACGTGTGGGGAGAACATTACAGATCAGATGGTAGTAGAAAACGTGTTGAGATCTGTAAGACCAAAGTTTGATTTCATAGTTGTAGCTATTCAAGAAGCAAAAGATGTGAAAACCATGAAAATCGAAGAGCTGCAAAATTCACTGGAAGCACATGAGCTGCTGGTGTTTGATAGAAGTTATGAAAGATCAGTTCAACAAGCATTTCAAGTTCAAACTTCCAAGAAGGAGGGAAATCAGAAAGATTTCAAGAAGAAGGGAAAAAGCAAAGCAAATTGGTCCAACAATGGAAAGAATAAGATTGAAGACAAAGCTGAATCTTCAAGAAGATGAGGTTTTGGCAAAAGTCAGAACAAGAGGAGGGATTTTGACAAAAGTAAGGTGCAATGCTTCAACTGTGAGAAGCATGGGCACTTTGTTGATGAATGTTGGTTCAAGAAAGATCAAAAGATTGATGAAGAAGAAAATCTGGCTCATGGAAATGATTCCAGCACAGTGCTGATGATGGCTACTACCAGTGATGAGAAGATTAAGAATGAAGAGTGGTTTCTTGACTCTGGATGCTCAAACCACATGACATCACATAGAGAGTGGTTGACAAGCTTTGATACTAGCAAGAAAACAAGCATCAAACTGGCTGACAATAGGAACCTTGTGGCTGAAGGCAGTGGAAACATAGTAATCAGAAGCAATGGTGGCAAAAGAATCATTATTGAAGATGTAATGTATGTTCATGAGATGAAGTGAAATCTCATGAGCATTGGTCAACTGGTGGAGAAGGGATTCTCAGTAACTATGAATGGTGACGCCTTATAGTTGTTTGATGAAAAGAAGAACTTCGTGCTCAAATCAAACATGTCAAAGAATAGAACATACAGATACAACATCTCAAGTGAAAGAATGATGTGCCTATTTGCAGCAGGGAGTGAAGATGTTGAAGACTTATGGCACAAGAGGTATGGTCACTTAAATTTTAGAAGTCTTAGTGATTTGAATGCTAAAGGACTGGTGTATGGCCTGCCAAAACTGAATGACAGGAAAGCCATTTGTGAAGTATGTGTGAAAAGTAAGCAAAGTAGATGTTCATTTGGTTCTGAAGCATCTAAGAGAGCTAGTGTAGCACTGCAAGTAGTTTACTCTGATATATTTGGTTCTTTTGAAGTATCTCCATTAGGGGAAGCAAATACTTTATTACATTTGTGGATGAATGTACAAGAATGATGTGGTTGCATACAATTAAGGTTAAGAGTGAGGCTTTAGAGGTTTTCAAGAAATTCAAAGTCTTAATAGAAAAAGAAAGTGACAAATCCATTAAGATCTTGAGAACTGATGGTGGAGGAGAGTACACCTCAAAAGAATTTGAAGATTTATGTGTCAATCAACGCATTGCGCATGAAGTGATAGCTCCATATACACTTCAGCATAATGGACTTGCTAAGAGAAGGAACAAGACCCTACTAAATATGGCAAAAAGTATGATCAAGCAAAAAAACTTACCACACAAGTTTTCGGGAGAAGCAATCACTACAGCTGCATACATTCTGAATAAATGTCCTACAAAGAAGCTAAATTCGAAGGTACCAGAGGAAGCATGGTGTGGAAGAAAGCCTAGTGTGAAGCATTTCAAAGTTTTTGGCTCCTTGTGCTATAAACATGTACCAGATGTTAGGAGAAGCAAGCTGGAGGATAAGAGTGAAATCATGATACTTATAGGCTATCATCCTACAGGCGCCTATAAGCTGTATAGTCCTGTAATTCAAAAGGTACATGTCAGTAGGGATGTGATTGTGAATGAGGCTGAGAAGTGGAAATGGGAAAAGGAACCAGTATATAGCAGAGAAAATCAGCAAAGCTGCATTTATCCTGACTCAAGTGATGAATCAGATAATGCGAAAGTAAACAATAATGATGTAGATGAACTAGAAGAAGTGGAAGCAACTGTGAGACCTCAAAGAATCAGACAAGCTCCAAGTAGGCTTAATGATTGTGAATTGATTTATGATAATGCAGTAAATGATGAAGGTGATATCATTCATTTTGCATTATTAGCAGATGATGAACCTCTCAATTATAAAGAGGCACTGAAGATAGAGGTATGGAAGAAAGCTATGATGGAAGAACTCCAATCAATTGAGAAAAATCACACCTGGGAGCTAGTAAATCTGCCAGATCAGAAAAAGAAAATTGATGTGAAGTGGGTTTTCAAACTGAAATTAAATCCTGATGGAAAAATTTCAAAGCATAAGGCCAGGTTGGTGGCCAGAGGTTTCTTACAAAAACATGGTATTGATTACAATGAAGTGTTTGCTCCAGTTGCAAGGCTTGAAACTGTAATACTAGTAGTAGCTCTAGCTTGCAATAGAAGGTGGTCACTCTATCACTTAGATGTAAAATCAACCATTCTAAATGGACCACTTAAAGAGGTCGTGTTTGTGTCACAGCCTCCTGGTTTTGAAATACAAGGAAAAGAAAATATGGTATATAGACTCCACAAGGCTTTGTATGGCTTGAAGCAGGCCCCTAGAGCCTAGAACAAGAGGATTGATCAGTTTTTGATTCAAATAGGCTTAAAAAATGTTCAGCAGAGTTTGGAGTATATGTGCACAATTCAAGTGAAGAAGAAACTATGATAATCTGCCTATATGTGGTTGATTTGCTCATTACTGGAAGCAAAACATCAGAGATTGAAAAGGTGAAAAACAAGCTGAAATCTGAATTTGAAATGACTGATCTAGGTGAGCTTTCATTCTTCTTAGGCATGGAATTTCTGAAGATGAAAACAGAAATGGTTATGCATCAGCAAAAGTATATATGTGAGCTGCTTGAGAAATTTGAAATGAATAGTTGCAATTCAATTTCAAATCCATCAGAAACAAACTCAAAAATGGATAAGTGCAGTAAGGAAGAAATAATTGATCCAACACATTCAGACAAATGGTTGGCTCACTGAGGTATCTATGCGACAGCCGGCCTGACATCTGCTACTCAGTAAGCGTGATTAGCAGATTCATGCATGATCCAAGGAAGACTCACTTGATAGCTGCTAAAAGGATACTTAGGTATATAAAAGGCACAAAGGAGTTTGGTTTACTGTTCCAGAATGGAAGCAAAGGTGAAATAAGTGAACTCATTGGATACTCAGATAGTGATTGGTGTGGAGACATCACATATAGAAGGAGTACATCTGGCTATGTCTTTAAGTTCAATGAAGCAGCCATATCATGGTGTACGAAGAAGCAACCAGTGACTGCACTTTCATCGTGTGAGGCAGAATATATTGCAGGAACACTTGCAACCTGTCAAGCAGTATGACTGGATGCAGTAATGAAGGAACTGAGGTGTGAAGTGATGAAGCCTCTAATACTCAGAATTAATAACAAGTCAGCCATTAGCCTTGCAAAGAACCCAATCTCACATGGCAGAAGTAAACATATCGATGCAAGGTTCCATTTCATTAGGGAGCAGGTGAACAATGGAATGATTGAAGCACAATATTGCCCAACTGAAGTGCAATTAGCAGATGGTTTTACAAAGGCTCTAAAACGTGACCGATTTGAGTTTTTGAGAAAGAAGCTTGGTGTTATAAGTGTTCAACAGCTATGAATTAAGGGGAAGTGTTGAAATTTAATTCATAAACTGTTATGCTACAAATTGAGAGTTAGTTACAAATTAGTTAGTTAGTTATTGTTATGGATAACTTGCTTCACAAGCATTTTGTAACTCATATAAAATAACAGCTTTGTAGCATGAATGAATATCAGGATTTTATCTCAATCTTTTCTTCCTCTGCCTTTTTCTGTTTTGCTGCGCATGAATTGTGTTCATCACAGTTACTGATTCGAACAAAAACTACCACATTGATCTTAAATGCTTGTTAAATTTTTAAACAATTGAAATGTTAGGTTAGGTTGAATATTATATTTTAAGTTCGAATTTAAAATTTCATTGTTATGTGTGAATTTCTAGTGATAATTATACCATCTTATCTATAGATAAAAAAAATCACATTTTAAAGGCAAACTTCAATATAAACAAAAGTGTATTTTTTTTTTAGGCAAATATTAGTAGTTAGTATATATAATATTTTGCTAATAGCACATGCGGCCCCTTAATTTAATTTCAGTTAACGTTTTAAGTCTTTATTTTTTTTCTTCCGAATTGTCCTTATTTTAATTTTAAGTGAACAATTTGATCTTTTATGTTTTAAAATGTCGACAATGTTATCCTTTTCTCTTTACAAAAATTCAAAAAATTCATCAATTTTTTTAAATAAAACCCATAAAATTAATTATCATCTTCAATATAATACAAATTTCATCAAGTTCGTAACTTAAATATTTAAATATCATATTTTTATTATTTCGTTGATGAATTTGATGTTGTTGGAGATGAAAATATGAGTTTATTTGAATATTTGAGTTATGCATTTGATGAAATTTGCATTTTATATTGAAGATGATAATTAATTTTATGGGTTTTGTTTGAAAATTTTGATGAATTTTTTTTATTTTCTTTTTTTAAAAATGATAATATTGTTGACATTATAAAATTAAAAGATCAAATTGTCACTAAAAATTAAAATAAAGAACCAAATCGAGAAGAAAAAAAAAAGATAAAGAACTAAAACGTTAACTGAATATAAGTTAAAGGACTACATATGCTATTTAACCTATACTTTTTAGAGAGAAATATTAGTGCCGGAGATTTCAATCCTAAACCTTTATGTATTTAATTCATTTGATGTTTGTAACCAACCCATTAGAATACTTCTTTGGGAAACAAAAAAACATAACCTTAGAATTAAATACCAAATTGTAAGTTGGTTCCTCAAAGGGCACTCTATGTTGGATTAAATTGTTGAATAAATTGTTCAAAATATACTTCAAAATTAGTCAATTTGAAGATGAATTTTGAAGGTTTTAATAACATAGAGTGAAAAAAGAAACTACATTTATTTAATGAATTTGCCTTAGTTAGTAATTTAAATAAAAAATTCTTATAAAAATGATTAAATTTTAATTTAGGATAATATAATATGATTATAAATAAATGAATATTATTAATTTTGGTTGTATTATATGGATGGTTTGTGATGAGTTCTTTTTCTTTAAATTTAAGGGTGTGGTTAGTGTCCTAGTCCAAAGTAAATAAAATATTAAGGCTCATAAAACATTTACAAATGTCTATAAATATGCGATAAGACAAAATAGACAACTAAATCCTACAAATTAAGTCAATAACCAACACCAATGATGTTTGTTGGCCTCCAACGTATTAGCACTAAAATTTCACTCATTGCACTAAGAATTATTGTTACAAAGGTGGTTTGTTACTGAGTGAGTAAATAGTCGATAAATTAGTTAAGATTGATTCGAACTATAGAAAATGAAGTCCTAATATTTTTTTATGATCCGATGGATCAATCGAACTAATTAACTAATACTTTGAAATTTTAATTTTAATTATCTAAAAAATTTAATAACTAGATTGTCTATAATTTAGAAAATCTAATTTCCATAATCAAACAGTTCAATCTAACTTAATTTATGACTTCAAAAAAATCATAATTTTGATGATCCAATAGTTTCAACCTTAACTAATTAGATTAACTATCATTTAAAAATTCTAATTTTAATGATTCAACTGTTAAATGTTAACTAATTAGACCGATAATGATTTAGAAAATTAAATTTTGATGATCCAACAATTTAATATTAACTAATTAGACTAACAATGATTTAGAAAACCAAATTTCAATTATTCAATTTAAACTAATTACACTATCTATGACTTAGAAATTCTAATTTCGATAATCCAACAGTTCAATCTAACTTAATTAAACAAATTGTAACTTAGAAGTTCTAATTTCGATCATCAATTGTTTAATCTTCACTAATTAGACTAATTATGACTTAAAAATTCTAATTTAATCATCAAACAGTTCAAAATATTAGGTTTTTGGTCAATTGATTGAATAAGTGAAATACTAACTGAACTGTATGACTTTTGACATGATTGATATTTAAGACCGATTTATGACAAATAAATTTCATACTTAAAAAAATATATTTTAATAAATTTATTTATATGTCATGAAAAATCAAAATATAATAAATTATATATATATATATATATATATATATATATATACTATTAAAAAAAAATAAATGCATAAATTAATTTCACTATGTCCAATTGATTTATTAAATAAGTTGATTGTATATCTAAATTAGACATACAATCCAAATTGATCAAATATTTATATGATACAAGATCCACTCAGAGGTGGTATGATCAAGATTTTTCCATTGATTTTAATTTTTTTTAAATTAATGGAGAACATCTAATTAATTAAAATTGGAAATAATGAAAAGCTATATTAATTTCTAAATATGACATAAGTAGTGGAAGACCTATGTTTAATTTTCAAAGGACAACCTAAAACTTACTTATGCTATAATTTATGAAATACAGAGGATGACCTAAAAACCAATGAAACAAAAAAAGTAATATCATTGCCTCCACAACTCAACCAACTCATTCAAATGAATCCTAGAAGACCCACCATCACCAAGGGCAACAAAAGCATCATTTCTAAAACTCAAAACACTCTCTCTAACCTTTTTCCCTCTCCCTCTCTCCCAATCCATAATCTCTCTAACTATCTCTTCCAACTCACTTGCCTTAACAATTCCATCTTCATTCTCTTTTAGTGTTAAAGCCACATTCATCTCTTCCACCATAACAACCCTATTCAACATTTGTTCCGCATAAAGAGGCCACGCCACCATTGGAACTCCACAAGTAATTGCTTCCAACACTGAGTTCCAACCACAATGAGTCACAAAAGCACCCACCGAGTCATGATTCAATATCTCAACTTGTGGGGCCCACTCCCTTACCACCTTTCCCTTCTCCCTTGTTTTCTCCAAAAACCCTTTTGGTAATAACTCTTCAAAACTAAGTTCCTTCCTTTCATATCCAATTGGGTTCCTAACAACCCACAAAAACCTTTTCTCACTCTTCTCCAACCCTAAAGCTATCTCTTTAATTTGACTCTTTGAAAATCTTCCGTAGCTTCCAAAGCTCAAAAACACAACGCTTTGACTTGGTTGCATGTTGAGCCAACTCAAACATCCACCATCAACAACACTATTATTTCCCTTACTCTTTTCCACTAATGGCCCAATGCAAAAGACACGTGGACTTTTTTCTTCCATTAAACAAACTCCATTCTTCAATGCCATGAAAGCTTTGGTTTCAAATTAACACGTGGACTTAAAAGAGTATTCATTTACGTTGTTGTTGTTGTTGAAAATTTTAAGGGTTTTAAAATGTTAGAAAAATTGAAATTGGTTTTACTACATTTGATCTTTTGATTTTGGAAAAATTTGAATTTTAGGGAGAAAAAAAAACCCCTCTTTGGATCAAAATGTTCAATTTGGGAAAAAATTGTTAAGTTTGGAAAATCATCAATTGATTATTGATTATTGAAATCAAAGATTTATGTGAGTGTGCCTAAATTATAAATGATAAAAATTGGACTACCACAAGTATATTGATGTTTGAAGCACACTTAGGTTAGGGCTTTGTAAAAATTCAAATTGGTACATTGATCATGATGAGAAAATCCTAAAAATTGGAGTTTTTGTGAAAATAAATTTTTTTATATTGATTAGCAAAGATTTCAAGGTTTAGGGTATCATCTTTCAAACACATTGCATACAATCAATTGTATTATTCCCGACTTAATTTTTTGTTTTCTCCACTCCTACAAATAAATCACAACCAAGATAAGTGGATTACTCTCTCGACCACCTATAAAATGTTTGTCGCTTTACAATTAAAGATAACATCATTGCGTTCCAACTAAACATTCCACACTTTTGTGAGCCTATAGTCAAATGTAATACTTTCTTTCTTTTTATCCTATTGTGTAATGCCTAATTACGTGGATATAAAAATTAAGGTAATAACGGAAAAAAATTCAAAATTATATAAGAGAATAAGGTATTGTGATAAATAATGAATTGTTAGAAAGAAGTAATGTTATGAAATCTCAAAATAAATCCTTACAACTCGAAAATCTTTAATAATTAAAATATCCAAAACAGAGCAAATAGTATCTAATCCCGACATAAAGTACGATGTAGACATTATGTCTACTTATTCTTGATCTACTAACCTAATTGAAGGAAATTACTCTTCTCAAGGGAGGTAGGAATTCTCAACTATCGACGTCTCAAACAATCTCAATATCTGAAAACAACACTTTAATGAAATACAAAATCCCAGTGAGTAATACACACAATTTTAAAACAAGTATTATTCTCAGCCGGAGCGATAACTGAAAAATGTCGATCATCACACCCGCCTTCATCCAAAAATATTCTTTAGAACTATTCATGATATAAATAAGATTTCTCTATAATAACCAACAATAAAAACTTATCAATCAAATTAACGATAATCGACATCTATCATAATCAAATAATTCCAATATACACATTTATTCTACAGAAAATAATCAATCAATTCAATGATGGAGATATATTACTTATGCGAAGTGAGTATTATCTAATCATGTGGAGCACCAGCTCATCCAGTGTGGGATACAAGACCCATCTGTGTAGAGTTTAAACTTCATCTGGAGTTAAAACTCATCTATATGTGGGGTACAAGACCCATCCGTGTGAAATTTAAATCTCATCTCTTTATGAAAGTCAATCCTCATTATATGTGGGGTATAAGACCCATCTTTGTGTAGTTTAAATATCATCTCTTTGTGAAGTTTAATACTCATCCATATGTGTGGTACAAGACCCATCTGTGTGGAGTTTAAACTTCATCTCTTTGTGAAGTTTAATACTCATCCATGTGGAGTTTAAACCTTATCTCATTATGAGGTTTAATACTCATCTATATGTGGGGTACAAGACTCATCCATGTGGAGTTTAAACCTCATCTGTTTGTGAAGATATAATAAAACAATCTTTTAAAGAATATATATATCTCAAACACACACAATCCAAATAATTCACGTTTTTAACAACCATATTCGTAAAATCATATTTATAATATGATACTCCATTGAATATATAATAAAACAATCTTTAAAAAAAATATATATTCAAACAATCATAAAACGGTAATATAACAAACAATAATAAATAAATCAATTTATAATCTATTATTACAATTCATAAATCTCAATTTTAATAGAGATAGGTTTTCGACAAAAATATATTTTTATAAGAAAATACCAATCAAAATATATAACTCTTTTTCCATTCTAAATTTCTAAAATAGATGTACCATGAAAATTTAAAGGGTGTGATTACCCACCTTAAAGCCTTCTTTGATAAAAATGTTCGCTCTCGATTATCCGCAATTAATCGCTATCGTCGGTCTACAACCACGAAGTACTTCTATATTCTATTTTATTTTTTTTTAATTCAAAATACTCTTTTTTTTTCAAGTATCAATTTATATTTATATATTGTATAATATAACTTAACCATGAATCCTAAAATCGCTCATAGTTCGATGCCGGTTCCATGTATATTGTGCATTTTGTTCCATATCTTAACGGATTACTTTGGTGTGCTGATTAAAAATTGAATTGTTCCTACTAAAGTCATCAATTATGCAACAAATCACCTATATTCACTCCCATTCAAGTGGATTGTTTGTTTTAACATAACGTGACTTATACATCTTGCACAGTCAACTCATCCATTTACAATCCATCATAATTTATATAGATGTCTTATTTATTATTTGTTTTTTTCATTCGATCATTAAATACTAACACTCTTACTATTACTATGATTTTGTCCTTATAACAAATTATAAACACATGACAACAATATAATAATAATAATAATAATAATAATAATAATAATAATAATAATAATAATAATAATAATAATAATAATAATAATAACGACGACAACAACAACAATAATAATAATAATAATAATAAAATAATAATAATATAATAATAATAATAATAATAATAATAATAATTATTGATTATTATTATTATTATTATTAATTATTATTATTATTATTATTATAATTTAGATTATTTAAATTGGAAATTTTAATTGTTTCTAATATTTGATTTTGGATGTTACATTTTCTCTCCTCCTTAAATAAATTCCGTCCCCGAAATTAATGTCAGATCGAATAAATCTAAAATGAAGCAAGTTGTACAAACATAAGGAAGCTTTTGTACCTACATCCACAAGATTTGGATATTGATGTAGGACTTCTTCCTTAAGTTCCCAGGTAGCTTCTTCTGAGGTTAACCCTTCTTATACCACATTTACTAATGGGATCACCTTATTCCTTAGAGTCTTGGTACTCTTGTCAATAATTCGAGTAGTTCTAGGCTTAAAGATTAAATTATCTTTCAATTGAACTGACTCAAGAGCTATTACGTGCGAATTATCGAATACATATGTTTGCAGTTGGAAAGGACCCATGAAACAAGGGTTCAACTTTTTGACTTTCATTGACCTTCTCACCCCAGTCTTATGAGTGACTCTTAAGAATACATGTGCCCCTTCTTGAAATTCCAATGGTTTTCTTCTCCTGTCAACATAACTCTTTTGCCTACTTTGCGTTGTACGCATCCTTTCTCTAATTATTTGAATTCTACTAGTGGTCTCTTGCACTAAATCATGTCCTAACAAAGACTTCTCACCAACTTCACACCAACACAAAGGGGACCTACACTTCCATAAATAGCCTCATATGGTCCCATACCTATGGTAGAGTGATAAATGTTGTTGTAAAAAAATTCTACTAGAGGTAAATACTTATCCCAACTCATACCTTCATCTAGAACACAAGCTATGATCATATCCTCAAGAGTTTGAATAGTCCTCTTTGATTGACTATCTGTCCGTGGATGGTAAGTTGTGCTAAAACTCAGACTACTACCAAAAGCTCCCTGAAAAGCCTTCCAAAATCTAGAAGTAAACCGTGGATCGTTATCCCACACTAAAGAGGTGGGTGTATCGTGTAACTTTACTATCTCCTAAATGTAGAGGTCAGCTAGTCTATCTAAACTATAGGTTTTTTTAATTGGTAGAAAATGAGCTGATTTGGTCAATCGATCAACTATCACCCAAATAGCATCAAAACCCATACGCGTCTTAGGCAAACCCATCACAAAATCCATAGATATCCTCTCCCATTTCCACTCGGGAATTTCTAAAGGTTGCAATAATCCTTAAGGTTTTTGGTGTTCAATCTTAACGTTTTGACACACTAGACACTTAGACACAAAGCTAGCTACATCCCTTTTCATTCCTGACCACCAATACATTTTTCTCAAATCTTGATACATTTTAGTTCTTCATGGGTGTATCGTGAACTTACTCTTATGCGCTTCCTCTAAAATCTTATCCCTATGACTTCCCCCTTTAAGAACAATGATCTTATCCTAAAACAACACTGAACCATCACCAGATAAGGTATAATTTTCCTTGCCCACTAGAGAATGTAATTCTTTATCTAAGAGTTGTTTTGTTTTTGTTATCCCTCTCAAGTTACTACAGATTTCTAGCCTATTTAGGTTCAAGCTTATAGCACAAAGGGACACATTCAAATTCATATCTCTAAACTCTTCCTAATAGGTTTGTCTCTTGTACCATCATACAAGCCACATGTAAGGATTTTCTACTTAGAGCATCAGCCACTACATTCGCTTTCCCAGGGTGATATTTCAACTCAAAGTCGTAGTCCTTAAGAAACTCCATCAACCGTCTTTATCTCATATTTAATTCATTTTGATCAAACAAATGCTTAAGGCTCTTATGATCACTAAAAACCTCAAATTGTGCTCCATACAAGTAATGCCTCCAGATGTTAAGAGCACAGACTACAGCTGCTAATTCAAGATCGTGGGTCGGATAATTTGCTTCGTGTGACCTAATTTGTCTAGATGCATATGCTACCACTTTTCTTTCTTGCATTAAAACGCATCCTAAACCATTTTTAGATGGGTCACAATAAACAACAAAATTCATGGATGGATTTGGTATACTTAAAATAGGTGCTGAAATTAATCTTCCTTTAAGCTCTTGGAAATTATCCTCGCATTCTTGGTCCCACATAAAAGTTTTCCCTTTTCTAGTTAACTTTGTGATAGGTAAGGCTAGACTGGAAAACCCCTTTATAAACTTCCTATAGTAACCTGCCAATCCTAAGAAACTCCTTATTTCAGTAACTGATTTAGGTTGGGGCCAACTTAATATTGCATCTACCTTACTAGAGTCAACTATTACTCCCTTACTAGAGATGACATGTCCTAAAAACTTCACCTCATTAAGCCAAAACTCACATTTCACAGGTTTCACATACAATTTATTATCTCTCAAAACTTGCAACACTATCCTCACGTGTTTCTCATGCTCGCCCAAGCTCTTAGAGTATATTAGAATATCTTCTATGAAAACTACCATAAATTTATCTAAGAAAGATCTAAAAATTAGATTCATATAATCCATAAAAATAACAGGACATTGATAACTCCAAAAGGCATCACTACATACTCATAATGTCCATATCTTGTCCTAAAAGTTGTTTTAGGAATATCTTCACTCTTGGCTCTAATTTGATGGTACTCAGACCTCAAATCTATCTTAGAAAATAGCGAAGCTCCTCTCAACTGATCTAAGAGGTCATCTATCCTAGGCAAGGTATTTATTCTTAATGGTAACCTGATTCAATTTTCTATTGTAACACCCCGATTTTCAAAGCGAAGGTGTATTTTTTTTTTCAAAAGAGATTAAAATAAAACAGAGTAAAACAATTAAGGAAATACCTTTGGATAAATAGTTGAGTCATTATAATTTACAAGCAGCGGAAAAGTTTCTCAAAATACGAATCCAAAGTATTTACACATCAAAAGGTGGTACATAAACCCCATCATAAATAACATGTCAAACAGACCATATTAGTATAGGTACAGTTTTCCAAATTAAAATACTGCAACCCAAAAAGAAGGACGTCTAATCCCTATACATCAACCTAATCTGATCATCCTACCAAAAAACTATACACCCTGAGTGATCTCCACCCGCCCCGTGAGATCCTCCTACATAGCTCCAGTCAAGCATTCCCATCCGTAGGGTACGAACCGACAGGATCGTCCTGACTCTCATCTAAGGGCAAAGCCCAGATTTCCACAATAGTTGTAAAGGGTCACTAACCGAAATTAACAGATAACACATAACATTTAAGTTTTAAATGCACAAAATAACCTTTCAACTAAGCATGCACCTTAAAAGGATTTTCCATATGCTAAAAGTTCATATAATGCTTGTCAATTAAAAATGAAATCAAAATAAAGTTCTCAAACCATCAAGTAATACATAACTGACCAAAGCATTGATAAATCAATTGAGCAATCGATTATCTAACTCAAAATAAGGATTTCTACTGAGCCAATCGATTGCCAAATCGATTTGGTCAGTTTTGCTGAGTTCCTGTGTTGCCAAATCGATTTTGTCAGTTTTGTTGAGTTCCTGTGTTACCCAAATCGATTGCCAAATCGATTTTGTCAGTTTTGCTGAGTTCCTGTGTTAAGGCCAATCGATTTCCAAATCGATTTCTTAAAAGATTTTGAAAGACATATTTATACAATCGATTGGCAAATCGATTAGGTTAAAATAGTGAAGTTCCTGCAACTCATCCAATCGATTGGGAAATCGATTTCCCTGCTTATTCTTCCAAAAGTACTTAAACTAATTCAATCACACTCACACATAATTCCAAAACTTAACACTTAGAAATTCCAACACAATTACCACGACAGTTCCTATTCAAACCACTCAATCATAAACTTGATTCAAACACGACTCGTGTGCCAAGCACCCTAATGCAATGCGTATATGCCAAAATGCATGGACTCAGAATTCCAAACCAAAACCCTCCTCGAAGGGCCGTAAATCATAATTGTACCGCCTATCACAGGCCAAAGTACCAATTACCGAGGTGCCACCTATCACGGGTCAGCACAATTTACTAAAAAGCGTAAATCATAAACGTACCACCTATCACGGGTCAGTACTGTTTAACGAGGTGCCACCTATCACGGGTCAGCACGATTTACTAAAAGAAAAAGCGTAAGTCGTAAACGTACCGCCTATCACAGGCCAAAGTACTGTTTACTGAGGGGCCACCTATCATGGGTCAGCACAACTTACCAAAACGTAAATCGTAAACGTACCACCTATCACGGGTCAGTACTGTTTACCGAGGTGCCACCTATCACGGGTCAACACGATTTACCAAAATGAAATGCATGAGCATACACTGACTCCATCCACAACAATCGTTAAGCAAATGCAGATATTAAAAGATTCCCCATTTTTAATACTCATTTAACTTAAACGACTTTCACACAAACATTAAGCAAACAGAAATATTAAGAGATTCCCCATTCTTAATACTCTTTTAACTTAAACGATTTTCCAAAACAACATTAAGTAAACCGAGATATTTAAAAGATTCCCCATTTTTAATACTCGTTTAACTCTAATGGTTTTCACGCCAACATTAAGTAAACGTAGACATTAAGAGATTCCCCATTCTTAATACTCGTTTAACTTAAACAATTTTCTCAAACACACATTAAGTAAACCGAGATATTAAAAGATTCCCCATTTTTAATACTCGTTTAACTCTAATGGTTTTCAAACTCCACACAAAACAAACTCAAACCTACTATCAGATCCAAACCACAACTCACACCAAACACATCAATTCATTTCTCCACAAAATCCAACCATACACACAACAAATTTCATCAATATTAATTAAGAACACGTCGAATACGTCGAACACAAATCAACACAAACCACCACTCAAACACAACAAGTTTTATTTACTCAAAAACATACATAAATGAGTTTAAATTCATTTTTCACGAAACATTCATCAATATAACCAAAACCCAACTCTAAGATTTTACCCATAAAGCCTTAGATTCATTTTCCCCCAAATCAACACTCTAACCCTAACAAAAAACCTTTCCACACAACCACAGATAAGTCCCTAAATGAAAACTAAAAGTTTGGAAGGAGCCCTTACCTTCTCGTTAGCTTTAACGTTCGATTAAGGTACCGCGAGTAAATCCGGTAAAAATCTCCGCTCGCAACGTCGCCTCCAAAGTTGGTTCCCTAGCACCGTAGCGTGGTAGTGAGCAACTTTCCCTTCTATCTCTTCTCGAAATGAAGCTTAGATCTAGATGAAACAGGGAGGTTTGTGTTTGACAGTTTTGAAATCCATAACTCCGTTTTTCTTCGTTTTCGAATCAAAGAAGAAGAATGAAGTTGCGGAATCTTTGTTTTCTAACCCACCAAGCCTTGGTTCCTTTTCTTGATGCAAAAGGAAGCAACAAAAATGGAAATGGAAGAAGGAGGGAGAAGTGGTCACGCGACAGAGGAAGAAGATGGATTTCTTTTCTTTTTTCCTTCCCTTTTCTTTTCTTTCTTTTTCCTTCCTTTCTATTTTCTCCTTTTTCCCTCCAAGCATATATATATATATATATATATATATATATTACTTACAATATATACATATATATATTTATATATTAATATATTATAATTAAAACAAACCAACAATTAACTAACAACTCTTACCCCGATCATTTCATTCCCCTCTTCGTCTAATTTAATAAAAAATATCTACTCTCGTCGCAACTCAATTGTCCAGTACAATTTTCAGCAACCCGAGATATTAAACAAAATTGCCCGGTATTAAATCCTTCGTAACAGAAGTAAATTATTTTCCGACAAATAATTTTAATCCAATTTCCAAAAATATATCTTTAGCATTTAACTCACTCAATACCAAAAACTGGGCTAACAGTCTAAGAAATTCCACATAAAAACCCTAAAATTGCATAATTTAGGATTTAAAAACTATGGGTCTTACATTACTACCCCCCTAAAATTAGTTTCGTCCTCGAAACTTAAAGTACGAGTGTTGATTATTATGACCTCGAAATAATCAGAATATATCAGTCTATAATCAAATTAAAGCAATATTACATACACAGCGGAATTATAATGCGGCATACAAGATTAGCAATTAAAAGTAAAAAGATAAGGGATAGAATGCACCAAGATTTATCCTGGTTCAGTTGTCAACGAGACAACCTACATCCAGTCCTGACAATCCAACTGGATTTCAGCTTTTTCTCCAATAGAAAGAATTGTGAATTGTTTACAGATTGTCCAGTTTCCTCGAAACCTATCTATCTCTCACAATCTCTTTCCTATTGCACACCCCTTGATCCTTGTAGTCAATCAGCAGACTCACACAAAATCAAAGTACGGCTCCTTCTTGATGAGGCCTCTCACCCAAGAAGATCGCCACCAATTTCTAGCTGGATTTCTAGCAGTCGTTTTCTTTACAAAGTATTTATTTCAAACAGAATAAAAGAAGTCTTCAATCTTGAACAATGTGTCTTCTCACGAATCTGGTTATTCAATGATGGATTATGAGAACATTGTCTTTTCTCTCAAGAATACTTTTTCAGCTCTCTCAATGATGATGGATAATCTTTTTGGCTTTGATCTGAAAAAAAGCAATATCAGAATGTTAACAATGTGTTGTATTGTGTTAATGAGAGTTTTTGAGTGTTTATCATTGTTAATGAGAGAATGATTGAAAACAGTTTATATAGTTTCTGAAAAACAACTAATAAATCGATTTGCCAATCGATTCATTAAAGTTATAAAACAGGTCTAATCGATTGCCAATCGATTATCGCGGGTCTTGTTTTTCTTGAATCTTGAAACTACATAAGCCAATCGATTTGTCAATCGATTCTTTAAACAAACTCTTTTCAGTAAATTATGTTCAGACTTATATGCATCGATTTCATAATCGATTGTAGGTGTTTTGTTCAAAGTAAAAAATCACACCAATCGATTACTTAATCGATTTATTAAGTCTCATAATCGATTTACAAATACTCTGAATCGATTTGGCCACAAGCTCAAAGTTCACTGTGATTTCAAAGAGGTTCTTTCAATCGATTTGCCAATCGATTGTGTTCAAGACAGTGACTTAGCTATTTTGATGTTAATCGAAGTGCCAATCGATTTGTTTGTATTTGCCTAAAAAGTTCTTACCTGATATTTAGTTCAATCGATTTCCCAATCGATTGCAACCAAACTTAACATGATTGAAATTCTCACAATAGATTGTCCAATCGATTGTGTTTGTCACAGGTCAAGTTATTTTTCAAATATTATCTAAGCAATCGATTTGCCAATCGATTACCATAGAAATTGGATTCTCACTGTGACTTGATCAATCGATTTGCCAGTCGATTGGTTTCAATCAGTTTTACTTTGTGATGTGTACAATCAATTTGCCAATCGATTAGCCTGTAAAACAGGGTGCCACTGACTTGTGCAATTTTCATTTCTAATTGTGCCAGTCGATTGCCTAATCGATTATACAATCACAAACAGTTGTGTTTCCTTACACCCTTGTTATGAAATCGATTTCCCAATCGATTTACTCAGCCAATGATCAACTTTTGTTGATTTCTTGTGTTCCAAGCAATTTGTATCAAGTGTGTAGGATTGAATTGTTGTTCCTGAAATCTTGCTCAATTAAAATGTTAGATTTATCATATGATGTATGAACATTGTATGTTTGTTAATTATGTCAAAATTAGGATTCAAAGGACTAAAGTCCAACAATCTCCCCCTTTTTGCATAAGTGACAATCATACAATTTTAACTTGAGTTGAGTATTTCAAGACATAATATTAACAACATTTCATAGCATATATGTACCATTGTCATATCATAGAAACATATTATCAGGGCATCTTAGCATAACAATACACATGCTATTTATCAAAATCAGATCATTATTACATTAAAAAAAAATCATTTACGATCATCAGAGCAAAGTCATCAGAGAAAATAAATGCAACAAATAAATGCAAGTTTATAATTTTTCTCCCCCTTTGTCAGTTAAGGCAAAAAGGCAGAAAAAAAATTTCCTCCCCCTATGTTAAAGAACATAAGCAATGGGGATTGAAATCATAAAACAGTGTATCAGAGCAATGAAAATCAGAGCAATTAATGAGCATATCAAAAGATTAAGACAAATGAATTCAGAGAGTAATTAGATAAACGTTTTAGTTCATTATAGATATAGATCAAATGAGTACAACAAGTCATAGCAAAACAACACAGATCCTAAACTCCTAATCGCCTAATCTAGGTTGGTCCTCACTATTATCTACGGGAGAGGCAGAGACCGCTGTATTACCCTCAGCAGGTGTCTCCTCAACGTGAGTCTCAGGGTGATCTAGGGGAGTTGGGTTAGGTTCCTTTGCTGCTTGACGACCGATGTCTGCAATGTCTTCAAATGACAGCTTGATTCCTAAGTGTGCTTGAATCGCATCCACATCCTAAACAACCGAATTCAAGGATGCCTGGAGAGTCCTTAAATTAGCTTCCATTCTGGACTGAGATTCTAGCATCTTGGCATTGTGTGTCATCTGAGCTTCTATGAATTCCATTATCTTAGCAACACAATCAGGAGGGGCTGTGGCAGTAGCAGGTTGAGGCTGAGGTTGTGTTGGTTCAACAATAGGCTGAGGTCTTATCCAAACACCATGTAACCTTTTCAATTGCATTTGATTGACAATTGATTCTCCAAATATCAGAGTGGTCTTTGCAGATTCTTCATTACCAAACGAAACCTTGAAATGTTTAAGAATCTTGGTGATCAGCTGTGGATAAGGCAACATAAGCTTGCTCTGTGAAGCTTCCAGCATGTGCCTTAGCACAATCCATGCCCAGCTCATCCTGAGCTCTTTTGATAAACCCCATAACAGTAGTATGTCCAATTTCTGAACTACTGCATGGTTGCCTGAACGAGGTACAAGCATCCTGGTCAGCGTGTACATCAACATCCGATGTTGGACCTTCATTTGACCGATAGGTAATGAAATGGTTTCCACAAAACCATCAATCATCAGGTCCTTTACTGCAGCATGCCTGTCAACAGATTCTTCCCAACCTTCGTCAGCCGTATCAGCTTCAGAACTGTCGTCGATAGATTTTCCGTAAAAAGGCAATCCTGATAAGGTAGAAAAATCATCAAAAGACATAGCAATCCTTTTAACTTTGACTTGAGCCTTAAATCCTTCTTCAGTCAGCTTAAACGTAGAATAAAATTCCCTTATCAAACGTGGATAACTGTCGAGTGTAGAAGATAGAAAGCTCTCAAGACCGTGAAATCGCAGATGATTCTGAAACGTAAAACCGTTAGTATCAAAGTATGCAAAAATCCAGAGTTCTACCTCATGGATTTTTCTCTTAAGAAAATCTGATGGTATAGAAGGTTCAACATCTTTTTCCTTGGATGTGGGTACTTTCTTGGCAGGGGGTGAGGAAACAGGTTTCTTCTTCCTCTTTTGTGAAATTACCTTCATGGCATCAGCCATGAGTTTTTCCGTTGGGGGTTCTTTTCGCTTTTTAGACTTCTCTTGAATAGGAGCGGGTGTCTTGCCTTTGTCTTTGGCAAGTATTTTATATGTAGGTATGGGTACTCTTTTCGTTAGAGTGGGTGGTGGTGAAGGGGCCAAAGCAATCGATTCCCAAATCGATTTTATAAACCATTTACCATGATGGTAATAGATTTCCAAATCGATTTAACTGGAGAAACAACTGCAAACACCAGAAAAAAAACAACGATCATACCTCACTAGGATCAATGATCCCTAGTTTCATCCTTATATACAGAAAACTTTCTCTTGGTAAAGCTTTTGTGAAGATGTCAGCTAACTGTTCGGCAGTGTTAACATACTCAAGCTTAATGATTCCATTTTGAAAGTGATCTCTTATAAAATGATGTCTTACTTCAATGTGTTTGGTCCTGGAGTGCATTACTGGATTTTTGGTTATACTTATTGCACTTGTGTTATCACACATGATAGGTACTGTTCCCAAATCAACACCAAAGTCCAATAAGTGCTGTTTCATCCAAAGTATCTGAGCACAACAGCTCCCAGCTGTAATATATTCAGCTTCAGCAGTTGATAAAGCGATGATTGTTTGTTTCTTACTAAACCATGACACAAGAGATTTTCCAAGTAAATGACAAGTTCCTGAGGTACTTTTCCTGTCGAGTTTACATCCGGCAAAGTCTGAATCTGACTAACCAACTAAAGTACAAGTTGATCCTTTTGGATACCACAATCCAAGACTCTTAGTTCCTACCAAGTATCTGAAAATTCTCTTAACTGCACTGAAGTGAGATTCCTTTGGATTTGATTGATACCTTGCACACATACAAACACTGAACATGATGTCTGTCGGCTTGCTGTAAGGTAGAGCAGAGATCCTATCATACCACGAAATCTAGTAACATCTACAGGTTTACCTTTCTCATCTCGGTCTAAGAAATTTCCTCGACTCATGGGTGTATCAATGGACTTAAGTTTTTCAAAGTTAAATTTCTTTATCAAATCAGAACAGTATTTAGATTGACTAATGAAAATGCCTTGCTTGCTTTGGTTAATTTGAAATCCCAAGAAATATGACAGTTCACCCATCATTGACATTTCAAATTTACCTTTCATCAAATTTTCAAATTCTTTGCACAGTTTATTATTTGTAGATCCAAATATTATGTCATCAACATATACTTGGACAAGCAAGATATCATTTCCAATAGTTTTTGTGAAAAGGGTCTTGTCAACATTTCCTCTTAAAAAGTTTTGTTGAATAAGGAAATTGCTGAGCTTCTCATACCAAGCTCTTGGAGCTTGTTTTAACCCATAGAGGGCCTTTGAGAGCTTATACACATGATTAGGAAAATCAGGATTTTCAAAACCAGGTGTTTGGCTAACAAAAACTTCCTCTTGAAGGTCACCATTGAGAAAGGCACTTTTCACATCCATTTGATAAAGATTAAAGTCCATTATACAAGCATAAGCCAATAAAATTCTTATGGCTTCTAATCTAGCTACAGGGGCATAGGTTTCATCAAAATCTATTCCCTCCTCTTGACTATAACCCTTGACTACTAGTCTAGCTTTGTTCCTTGTTATCACACCATTCTCATCCAACTTGTTTCTGAACACCCATCTGGTTCCTATGACATGCTTACCCTCTGGCCTAGGTACTAAACTCCACACCTTGTTTCTCTCAAACTGGTTTAACTCCTCTTGCATAGCAAGTATCCACTCACTATCTAACAGGGCTTCCTTAATGTTCTTAGGTTCAATCTGAGATACAAAGGCTGTAAAGTTACAAAACTGACTAAGGTTTCTCCTAGTTGCAACACCTTTAGAGATATCGCCTTTAATGTTGTCTAAAGGGTGGTTTCTGTTGAACTTCCATTCCTTAGGCAACTCACTGGTTTCTATAGGTTCTACAAGGTCTGATCTAGTTGGAGGGTCATCTATAGGTTGTTCTAGTGGTTCAGATTCTACAACTTCGTCCAAAAAGTCATCAACCTTAGAAGGAGTTTTGTTCAAGTTTTCTGTAAATAATTCATCAAACTTTACATGAACTGACTCTTCTATGGTCTTTGTTCTTTTGTTGTAGATTCTATAGGCCTTACTAGTTTGGGAATATCCTAAAAAGATACCTTCACCTGCCTTAGGGTCAAACTTTCCTAGGTGTTCTTTGCCATTGTTCAACACAAAGCACTTACAACCAAAGATTCTAAAGTAGGAAAGGTTTGGTTTTCTACCCTTGTAAAGCTCATAGGGTGTTTTCCTAAGCAGGGGCCTAATGAGAACTCTATTGACAACATGAGTGGCTGTACTAAATTGCATCTGCCCAAAAGTACTTAGGTAGGTTGGAGTCCTTAAGCATAGTCCTAGCTAACTCTTCTAGGGATCTATTCTTCCTCTCCACTACCTCATTCTGCTGTGGTGTCCTAGGGGCAGAATATATGTGGTTGATTCCATGTAGTTCACAATAATTTTGAAAAGCATCATTTTGGAATTCACCTCCATGATCACTTTTTATTGAAACAATTTTTCTGGTCATTCTCATTTTGAACTAAAGCAGCAAATTTTCTTAAAAATTGAGAATGTATCACTCTTATGAGCCAGAAAATAAGTCCATGTGAACCTTGAGTAATCATCAACCAGCACATATCCATACAGGTTTCCACCTAAACTCTTAACTTGGGCAGGTCCAAAAAGGTCCATGTGAACTAGCTGCAAAACTTTATTTGTTCTAACCAAATCTATAGAGGGAAAGAGAGTCTTAACCAGTTTACTTTTCTCACATGAATCACACAGTCTATCCTTAGAAAACTTCCTATTTGGTAGACCTAAGACTAGCTGTTTGCTAACAAGTTTATTCAAATGATTTACATGTATATGAGCTATTCTTTTATGCCAAAGCCACCTTTCATCTGAATTAGACAACAAGCAGCATATAGTACTTGGTACATAATTGAAATCTAACATGTAAATGTTGTTAATTCTGTCACCAACTAGCTTTATGTGTTTGTCATCTTTATGCTCAATAATGCAAGATTGTGATGAAAAACTTACTTGAAAACCTTTATCACATAGCTGGCTTATACTCAGCAAGTTGTGTTTCAATCCTTCAACGTATAACACATTTTTGATTACTGCAGTTGACTCATTGCCTATGTCACCAATTCCAATAATCTTTCCTCTGTTGTTGTCACCATATTTGACAAAGCTTCCTTCCTTTAATGTCAAGGACAGGAATTTGGATTTGTCACCTGTCATGTGCTTTGAGTATCCGCTATCTAAATACCATGAATGCTTAGTGGATGTCAAGCACACCTGCAACATACAATCAGAATTTTGTTTTAGGTCCCCAATTTAAATTGGGTCCTGGATGGTTAGTGTCAAACACAGATTTCTTTGCTATCCAAACTTGTTTCCATCCTCTATTGGCTAATTTTTTAAATTTGCAATTTGACACAAAATGTCCCTTTCTGCAACAGAAATGACATTTGCCATCAAAGGATGACTGTTTGTTTGGTTTAGTAAAGATGTCATACATACTCTTAGCAATAGCAGATTTTTTACCATGTTTGACATTTCTGGTTTGCATATAACTAATACCATATCTGTTTTTATTTCTTTTAACATGCATATTTGGTGTATATCCTAAACCATGTTTTTGATGAACATGTCTTTGATTGCTAAGTATGACATTCAGTTTATCTTTACTATTAGCAAACTTCAATAAATCAGATTTTAATGATGCAACATTATTCTCAGGTTCAATGCATTTTGCAGATTTGTCATGTGAATCCTTTTTCAGTTGTTCACATAAATTTTCAATTTCTTTATGGTCATTTTTCATTTGTTCAAAACATTTTCTTTGTGCTTAACAACTGTTTTATGGAATTCACATAATCATCATGCAGCTCATTGAAAGCTTCTTGTAGCTCATCATAGGTTGGATTAGGTTGTGAACTAACCTCATTTTCTGATTCTGAGTCGGTATTTGCCATGAGACACAGATTCGCTTCTTCTTCATCCGAAGAGGCAGAGGATTCTTCGTTGTCGTTCCATGCAATATAAGCTTTTCTGGTTTTGGTGACTGGTTCCTTGCCTTTTGGTTTTGTAGCTCTATTTTTGTTCTGCAATTTGTAGCATTCTGACTTTATGTGACCAGTTTTACCACATTCATAGCATGTAATTGTCTTGTTGTCACTAGTCTTAGAGCTGGATGGCTTTCAGAATTTGTTGTCTTTCTTCTTCAGAAATTTCTTAAATTTCTTGACAAGCAACCCGATCTCAGGCTCTTCAGTCTCACTGCTTGATTCATCTGAGCAGCTTTCTGATTCAGTTTCGATTGATGGGCTTGGACTTTCAAGGATAATCCTTTCTTTTTCCTGCTTTCCAGTTCTGATTCGTCCAGCCGATGCAGTTCCATTTCATGTTCCCTTAGTTTTCCAAATAGTGTTGTTGTTGTCATCTTTGCTAGATCTTTAGATTCAGCTATAGCAGTTATTTTGGGCTGCCATTCTCTAGTTAGACACCTCATAATCTTTCCGATCTGCTGTTCATTCTCCACCTGTTTTTCCAGTGCATGAAGGTTGTTTATCACGTGTGTAAATCTCGTCTGTAGATCACTTATAGATTCATCTTTCTTCATGCTGAACAATTCGTATTCGTGCATAAGTGTATTTACGCGAGCTCTTTTCACATAGGTGGTTCCTTCATGTGTTTCTTGAAGAATGTCCCACATTTCCTTTGTTGATTTGCAGTTTGATACCCTAAAGAATTCTTCTGCACACAAAGCAGATGTTATAATGTTCTTAGCTTTAGCATTATAACCTACCTTCTTTTTATCGTCCTCAGACCATTCGGCTCTGGGCTTGGGAATCATCGAGTCATTTGTTCCTGCAATCTTGGGAATGTATGGGCCATTTTCAACAGCATCAAGGATGTCAAGGCGATTTTCCAAAACAACATTAAGTAAACCGAGATATTAAAAGATTCCCCATTTTTAATACTCGTTTAACTCTAATGGTTTTCACGCCAACATTAAGTAAACGTAGACATTAAGAGATTCCCCATTCTTAATACTAGTTTAACTTAACGATTTTCTCAAACACACATTAAGTAAACCGAGATATTAAAAGATTCCCCATTTTTAATACTCGTTTAACTCTAATGGTTTTCAAACTCCACACAAAACAAACTCAAACCGACTATCAAATCCAAACCACAACTCACACCAAACACATCAATTCATTTCTCCACAAAATCCAACATACACACAACAAATTTCATCAATATTAATTAAGAACACGTCGAACACAAATCAACACAAACCACCACTCAAACACAACAAGTTTCATTTACTCAAAAACATACATAAATGAGTTTAAATTCATTTTTCACGAAACATTCATCAATATAACCAAAACCCAACTCTAAGACTTTACCCATAAAGCCTTAGATTCATTTTCCCCCAAATCAACACTCTAACCCTAACAAAAAACCTTTCCACACAACCACAGATAAGTCCCTAAATGAAAACTAAAAGTTTGAAAGGAGCCCTTACCTTCTCGTTAGCTTTAACGTTCGATTACGGTACCGCGAGTAAATCCGGTAAAAAATCTCCGCTCGCAACGTCGCCTCCAAAGTTGGTTCCCTCCTAGCACCGTAGCGTGGTAGTGAGCAACTTTCCCTTCTATCTCTTCTCGAAACGAAGCTTAGATCTAGATGAAACAGGGAGGTTTGTGTTTGACGGTTTTGAAATCCATAACTCCGTTTTTCTTCGTTTTCGAATCAAAGAAGAAGAATGAAGTTGCGGAATCTTTGTTTTCTAACCCACCAAGCCTTGGTTCCTTTGCTTGAAGCAAAAGGAAGCAACAAAAATGGAAATGGAAGAAGGAGTGAGAAGTGGTCACGCGACAGAGGAAGAAGATGGATTTCTTTTCTTTTTTTCCTTCCCTTTTCTTTTCTTTCTTTTTCCTTCCTTTCTATTTCTTTTCTCCTTTTCCCTCCAAGCATATATATATATATATATATATATATATATATATATATATATATATATATTACTTACAATATATACATATATATATTTATATATTAATATATTATAATTAAAACAAACCAACAATTATCTAACAACTCTTACCCCCATCATTTCATTCCCCTCTTCATCTAATTTAATAAAAATATCTACTCTCGTCGCAACTCAATTGTCCGGTACAATTTTCAGCAACCCGAGATATTAAACAAAATTGCCCGGTATTAAATCCTTCGTAACAGAAGTAAATTATTTTTCGACAAATAATTTTAATCCAATTTCCAAAAATATATTTTTAGCATTTAACTCACTCAATACCAAAAACTGGGCTAACAGTCTAAGAAATTCCACATAAAATACCCTAAAATTGCATAATTTAGGATTTAAAAACTATGGGTCTTACATTACTACCCCCCTAAAATTAGTTTCGTCCTCGAAACTTAAAGTACGAGTGTTGATTATTATGACCTCGAAATAATCAGAATATATCAGTCTTTAATCAAATTAAAGCAATATTACATACACGGCGGAATTATAATGCGGCATACATGATTAGCAATTAAAAGTAAAAAGATAAGGGATAGAATGCACCAAGATTTATCCTGGTTTAGTTGTCAACGAGACAACCTACATCCAGTCCTGACAATCCAACTGGATTTCAGCTTTTTCTCCAATAGAAAGAATTGTGAATTGTTTACAGATTGTCCAGTTTCCTCGAAACCTATCTATCTCTCACAATCTCTTTCCTATTGCACACCCCTTGATCCTTGTAGTCAATCAGCAGACTCACACAAAATCAAAGTACGGCTCCTTCTCGATGAGACCTCTCACACAAGAAGATCGCCACCAGTTTCTAGCTGGATTTCTAGCAGTCGTTTTCTTTACAAAGTATTTATTTCAAACAGAATAAAAGAAGTCTTCAATCTTGAAACAAATGTGTCTTCTCACGAATCTGGTTATTCAATGATGGATTATGAGAACATTGTCTTTTCTCTCAAGAATACTTTTTCAGCTCTCTCAATGATTATGGATAATCTTTTTGGCTTTGATCTGAAAAAAGCAATATCAGAATGTTAACAATGTGTTGTATTGTGTTAATGAGAGTTTTTGAGTGTTTATCATTGTTAATGAGAGAATGATTGAAAACAGTTTATATAGTTTCTGAAAAACAACTAATAAATCGATTTGCCAATCGATTCATTAAAGTTATAAAACAGGTCTAATCGATTTGCCAATCGATTATCGCGGGTCTTGTTTTTCCTTGAATCTTGAAACTACATAAGCCAATCGATTTGTCAATCGATTCTTTAAACAAACTCTTTTCAGTAAATTATGTTCAGACTTATATGCATCGATTTCATAATCGATTGTAGGTGTTTGTTCAAAGTAAAAAATCACACCAATCGATTACTTAATCGATTTTATTAAGTCTCATAATCGATTTACAAATACTCCGAATCGATTTGGCCACAAGCTCAAGTTCACTGTGATTTCAAAGAGGTTCTTTCAATCGATTTGCCAATCGATTGTGTTCAAGACAGTGACTTAGCTATTTTGATGTTAATCGAAGTGCCAATCGATTTGTTTGTATTTGCCTGATGAAAGTTCTTACCTGATATTTAGTTCAATCGATTTCCCAATCGATTGCAACCAAACTTAACATGATTGAAATTCTCACAATAGATTGTCCAATCGATTGTGTTTGTCAAAGATCAAGTTATTTTTCAAATATTATCTAAGCAATCGATTTGCCCAATCGATTACCATAGAAATTGGATTCTCACTGTGACTTGATCAATCGATTTGCCAGTCGATTGGTTTCAATCAGTTTTACTTTGTGATGTGTACAATCGATTTGCCAAATCGATTAGCCCTGTAAAACAGGGTGCCCACTGACTTGTGCAATTTTTCATTTCTAATTTTGCCAGTCGATTGCCTAATCGATTATACAATCACAAACAGTTGTGTTTCCTTACACCCTTGTTATGAATCGATTTCCCAATCGATTTACTCAGTCAATGATCAACTTTTGTTGATTCTTGTGTTCCAAGCAATTTGTATCAAGTGTGTAGGATTGAATTGTTGTTCCTGAAATCTTGCTCAAATTAAAATGTTAGATTTATCATATGATGTATGAACATTGTATGTTTGTTAATTATGTCAAAATTAGGATTCAAAGGACTAAAGTCCAACAACGAGTAGCAATCCACACTAGGTTTGTACTCAAATTCAACACACTAGTCACAACTTGTTTCACCCGACCTTCTCGAAAAAGTGTTGCCTACCCCTTTTCATAGGGTGTTTAATAACTTCACACACATCCATAGTCGGTAAGGCTCGTCCGTTCCATTCAACATGATTTTGTCTACTATCAACAAGAGATTAAGGATGATCAGTCCCTCAATTTATCAATAAATAGCCAACAACCATGATAGTGGCTTAGACTATCTTAGCCGAACTGTAACAGCGCTCCTTGCAACTTACAAAAGCAGTCAACAATCTTCTCAAAGTCCATTGAATTTCCCTTATTTTCCTATAACTTTGATCCTGTCGACGAAGTAAAATATCCCATATCTATGTCACGTAGTCTCATTGGCATCTACTTGGTACGAAACATCCATTTGGTACCAATCTGAAACACTTAGAATGACCCCAACACACTGAGCACAGAACAATCACTACATCCGAGAACTCCTAAATTTCTCCCTTGTCCACAAATCCTCGATTCTTTCTTAAGTCGTACAACTACGTCAAACTGTAGTGTTCTTATCGGTATGTTATTCCAGTTATAAATCTAATAATTCCATCCCCACATATGCTTGGTGATCAAAAACTACCTCAATATTTTCGAAAACAAGCCAAAGACTATACCACTTGGGACACACAAACTTCCTTTGGTTGACGAACCCAATAACATCCCCATGACATGCACTCAAGAAATGTCTTTATATCATGGCATACCTTTATAATAATAATGTATGAGTTATAGGTGAGATAATTCCTTCATCAATCTTTTAATTGTCATAAGCTACATCTCTATGTGCTGCTCCACAAATTCTTGGTACCTTTTCCAATATTTTGGTTCACTCGTTGGATTCTTATTCCCTCTCAACCTTCACCGAGATACGAACTGAAAAGAATCCTAACAATCGAACGTCCTAAAGAATTATTTCTCAAATGTTCCCCATAAGCATTTCCTAAGAACTAATTATCTATAATACTTCATCCTTATAAATTTGCAGTTAAAATATCTCAAAGACTCACATACCTTTCATTGTTCATCTAGTCACTAAAACACTCAGTTTAAATCTCAACGCTTGATTTCCCAAGACCAACGACTAAATCATAATCATTCGATACATCTCTTCTTTTTCACTTTCTATCATTTAATAGGATTCTAAAATTTGATCCTCAAAATCTCCAAACACTTCCATCCTTAACATGAATTATTTATCACTTGCCTGCCTCAACTCCTTCGATTATGAAAGTTCTAAGCATTACTTGGTCCTCCATCAACCTTGTGGATTTTTAAATCATCAACTAAAAATATCAACCATCTTAGGGTCCCAAATCAAAATCTCGAATATCCTTCCGACCTATCAAAATATAACATCCTCTTAGTATTTTCCATCTTTAATAGACTCTCAAAACTTATATTACCGCCATCTCGAAGTATTTCCCGTACTCGATACTTCAAATTTCATTTAATGGTAACATAGAGTTCAATACATCAAGGCCTAACTCATTATGTTTTGCCGAACATCGCTCAAAATTCACACTTACGTGTCTATAGTTTCATCCAGCATCACTATCCATACTTACTATCTCTTAAACCACCAGGAGATTTGTCACTTATCAACTAAATACATGGTCTCACTCCTACACTCGTTATGAGATTCAAACTTAATAATCCAAGTTGCGAATCTAGTCTAACTCGAATGCTCGACTTTTCCTCTCAACGTATCGACAATTCCTCAAAGTGTATTTTATCTATCCAAAGGAGTATTCACTCCTAATGTGCAACGCTCCCTTAACCTCAATACCAGTCTCTTTCATTGACACCTAAGCACCAAATGCTATTCCAAATGGAAGCCTCATCTTCTCAACAATTCCATGATGTTCACATCTCTTTGACAGTTGTCAAACTTCATCCAGTTTCATCCTGAAATCTACCAGAAAAACATCTAATACTTTCCTTAACAAAAGTCCTCCACTTAGATCTTTACTTGAAATCCCTTATTAGTTCTAATGTTAATCCATCCTATACTCATCATCTTCGAGTTAACACCAACACATAGCTTCTGTGTCTTGGAACCATTTCATAAATTCCATGTCGTCATGATTTGCTCCAACTCTGCCTGACAATCCGTCATCTCGAAGATCTTTTCCACTTCTTGAATCCACTGGTCAACTCTTTTCCTGAGTCCTCATCTCCCTCGAACTTTGGAGGATGGTAACGACGAAAATATTCTAACCCTCTTAACTTTAAGAGCACACAGATCTCTCTTTTCCTCTTCTCCAGATCCCGCAGAGTCTTTGCAGCAGTTCGTGCAACAACAAAAACCTCCATGTTATTTTGTAGCTCCAACCATTTGATCATCCCTACTGACTTTCATCCTTGCAACGTCGTTCTCTCTTGGAGGTAGTGTTTCCGAAAACCAACATAAAGTCGAAGTGTTAACACCACTTCGAAATAATTCCAAACTAACTTCCAACTATACCACACGCATAATAATTATTGCGCGGACATGACAACTCAAGACCCACCTAAACCGACGCATGATCAGATAACAACTCCCAACTTACAGGTTGACCTACAATCTATAACCAAAGCTGACAGCCCCCAAAGAAAAACAAACCAAAGCTCTGATACCACAATGTAACACCCCGATTTTCAAAGCGAATGTGTATTTTTTTTTTCAAAAGAGAATTAAAATTAAAACAGAGTAAAACAATTAAGGAAATACTTTGGATAAATAGTTGAGTCATTATAATTTACAAGCAGCGGAAAAAGTTTCTCAAAATACGAATCCAAAGTATTTACACGTCAAAAGGTGGTACATAAACCCATCATTAAATAACATGTCAAACGACCATATTAGTATAGGTACAGTTTTCCAAATTAAAATACTGCAACCCAAAAAGAAGGACGTCTAATCCTTATACATCAACCTAAATCTAATCATCCTACCAAAAACTATACACCCTGAGTGATCTTCACGCGCCCCGTGAGATCCTCCTACATAGCTCCAGTCAAGCATTCCCATCCGTAGGGTACGAACCGGCAGGATCGTCCTGGCTCTCATCTGAGGGCAAGCCAGATTTCCACAATAGTTGTAAAGGGTCAACAACCGAAATTAACAGATAACACATAACATTTAGTTTTAAATGCACAAAATAACCTTTCAACTAAGCATGCACCTTAAAAGGATTTTCCCATATGCTAAAAGTTCATATAATGCTTGTCAATTAAAAATGAAATCAAAATAAAGTTCTCAAACCATCAAGTAAACATAACTGACCAAAGCATTGATAAATCAATTGAGCAATCAATTATCTAACTCAAAATAAGGATTTCTACTGAGCCAATCGATTGCAAATCGATTTGGTCATTTTGTTGA
The DNA here is from genome assembly GCA_002896235.1 of Cicer reticulatum. NCBI lineage: Eukaryota > Viridiplantae > Streptophyta > Magnoliopsida > Fabales > Fabaceae > Cicer > Cicer reticulatum. The sequence continues at coordinate 125,414 of PGWS01036774.1, forward strand.
GTTTTCTGTGTTGCCAAATCGATTGCCAAAACGATTTTGTCAGTTTTTTGCTGAGTTCCTGTGTTACCAAATCGATTGCCAAATCGATTTTTGTCAGTTTTGCTGAGTTCCTGTGTTAAAGCCAACCGATTTCCAAATCGATTCTTAAAGATTTTGAAAGAATACTTTATACAATCGATTGGCAAAATCAATTAGGTTACAAAAGTGAATTCCTGCAACTCAATCCAATCGATTGGGAAATCGATTTCCTGCTTATTCTTCCAAAAATCTTAAACTAATTCAATCACATCACACATAATTCAAAACTTAACACTTAGCAATTCCAACACAATTACCACGACATTCCTATTCAAAACTCCATCATAAACTGATTCAAACACGACTCGTGTGCCAAGCACCCTAAGCATGCGTATATGCCAAATGCATGAACTCGATTCCAAACCAAAACCTCCTCGAAGGGTCGTAAATCATAATTGTACGCCTACGCAGGCCAAAGACCAATTACAGAGGTGCCACCTATCACTGAAGTAGCAACGATTCTAAAAAAGCGTAAATCATAAACGTACCACATATCACGGGCCAGTACTATTTACCGAGGTGCCACCTATTGATTGCATTTCAGCAAGTGTATTGAATCGTTGCAAGTAATAATAAAACGGTAGTACCGAGTGTCGAACTCAAGGATTGCGTTTTACTATTGAATTATATTTGATTACTAGAATTGAACAAAAAGGTTCCCAAGTTGATTGAAATAATAATTAAAATTGGCAGCAGTAGTAAAATTGATCTTTAAATAAATTGAAAAAAATGTCAGGGATGACTTTCACTTCGAATCCAACCTTGGTGTCTAATTTGATCCTAGTTATTGAATTCCTTTATTGAATTATTACCGAATTCTCTTATTATTCTTGCCCTAATGTCTTAGTGACAGAACCTTTAATTCCAAAGTAACCCCTAATTCTTAGTAGATTTAGATTAGAACTAAGCATTACCGTATAGAAATTCTCTTGTAAATTATGCTTTGCAACTAATTTAATTGGTTTCATGACCTACACTATGTCTAGACTACAAATTCATGAATTCTCATCTCAAGCATTCGTAAAGTCCACTTCCCTAACAAGAAATCAAATCAGAAAAATAGGGTTTCATCTGGTTACACTCATCCTAACAAATAGGGTTTAGTTACTCATGACAGAGATACAAAGATAAGGATTAAAGAAGAATTACAAGAATGATTCATGGATGATTCTTGATAAAACTGCTTCAATGGCGTTAGAAACGGCCGTCTTTGAGTTTCTATGCTAGGGCACAAGTCTCCCAAGTTCCCCAGAGTCAAAAAGATGCCTAAAACAGTAAAAATCTGCGTTTTTATGGTTGCTGGTGCGCGTCGCGCGCTCCAGGCGCGCGTTGGCAGAGTCAAATCCTGAGAAATGCGCTCCAAGACGCGCTCCAGGCGCATTTCATCTGCTGTCTGATGTATTTTGTATTTTTCTCATCTTTTGCTTCTGAATTTGGTCCCGGTGTCTTCATGAAAGTTGTAGATATGGATCTTAGCTTTCATTAGCACTTGGAATGACACTAATTGAACATCTAGAACTCCAGGTATGGCTGAAATACTCCACATATGTCATGTTGATTTTTCACCAAAATTCAGCACTGCACTAAAAACAAAACGCAATGTAAAAATTACGACAAATTCCTACTTAATCAACGAAATAAAAACAAAAAACATTTTATTAACTCAAAGAACAAAAATCAACAAATTGTATTAAATAAACCCTTAATTTAACTGATGATTGAGGATAATTAAGACTAAAACAGTGGGAAAATATGCATATGATGAAGAGTCATCACCTATCACGGGTCAGCACGATTTACTAAAAGAAAAAGCGTAAGTCGTAAACGTACCGCCTATCACAGGCCAAAGTACTGTTTACCGATGTGCCACCTATCACGGGTCAGCACAACTTACCAAAACGTAAATCGTAAACGTACCACCTATCCCGGGTCAGTACTGTTTACCGAGGTGCCACCTATCACGGGTCAGCACGATTTACCAAAATGAAATGCATGAGCATACACTGACTCCATCCACAACAATCGTTAAGCAAAATGCAGATATTAAAAGATTCCCCATTTTTAATACTCATTTAACTAAACGACTTTCACACAAACATTAAGCAAACAGAAATATTAAGAGATTCCCCATTCTTAATACTCTTTTAACTTAAACGATTTTCCAAAACAATATTAAGTAAACCGATATATTAAAAGATTCCCCATTTTTAATACTCGTTTAACTCTAATGGTTTTCACGCCAACATTAAGTAAACGTAGACATAAGAGATTCCCCCATTCTTAATACTCGTTTAACTTAAACGATTTTCTCAAAACACACATTAAGTAAACCGAGATATTAAAAGATTCCCCATTTTTAATACGCGTTTAACTCTAATGGTTTTCAAACTCCACACAAAACAAACTCAAACCTATTATCAGATCCAAACCACAACTCACACCAAACACATCAATTCATTTCTCCACAAAATCCAACCATACACACAACAAATTTCATCAATATTAATTAAGAACACGTCGAATACGTCGAACACAAATCAACACAAACCACCACTCAAACACAACCACAGATAAGTCCCTAGATGGAAACTAAAAGTTTGGAAGGAGCCCTTACCTTCTCGTTAGCTTTAACGTTCGATTACGGTATCGCGAGTAAATCCGGTAAAAATCTCCGCTCGCAACGTCACCTCCAAAGTTGGTTCCCTAGCACCGTAGCGTGGTAGTGAGCAACTTTCCCTTCTATCTCTTCTCGAAACGAAGCTTAGATCTAGATGAAACAGGGAGGTTTGTGTTTGACGGTTTTGAAATTCATAACTCCGTTTTTTCTTCGTTTTCGAATCAAAGAAGAAGAATGAAGTTTGAGGAATCTTTGTTTTCTAACCCACCAAGCCTTGGTTCCTTTTTCTTGAAGCAAAAGGAAGCAACAAAAATGGAAATGGAAGAAGGAGGAGAAGTGGTCACGCGACAGAGGAAGAAGATGGATTTCTTTTCTTTTTTTCCTTCCCTTTTCTTTTCTTTCTTTTTCCTTCCTTTCTATTTCTTTTTTCTCCTTTTTCCTTCAACCATACACATATATATATATATATATATATATATATATATATAAACTTACAATATATATATTTATATATTAATATATTATAATTAAAACAAACCAACAATTATGTAACAACTCTTACCCCCATCATTTCATTCCCCTCTTTCGTCTAATTTAATAAAAATATCTACTCTCGTCGCAACTCAATTGTCCGGTACAATTTTCAGCAACCCGAGATATTAAACAAAAATTGCCCGGTATTAAATCCTTCGTACCGGAAGTAAATTATTTCCCGACAAATAATTTTAATCCAATTTCCAAAAAATATATTTTTTAGCATTTAACTCACTCAATACAAAAACTGGGGTAACAGTCTAAGAAATTCCACATAAAATACCCTAAAATTGCATAATTTAGGATTTAAAAACTATGGGTCTTACATCTATAGTCTATACATAGCCTCATACTCCCATCTTTCTTCTTCACTAAAAGTATCGGCGCTGCCCATGGTGACACACTAGGCCTAATGAATCCAATTGTTTATTGAGCTCATCCAACTCTAATGATGGCATCCTATAGGATGCTATTGACATTGGGCCACACCCTGGCACTAAATCAATGGAAAATTCTAATTCTCTATTCGGTGGTAAGCCAAAAAATTCACCAACTACAAGCATCAAGGTTAAATTATCCTCAACCTCTACCTTAGAAGAAAATAAGAGCATGTATCCTTGAGATCCTTCAACTAAATACTTAAGACAAGCTAGAGCAGACACGAAACATTTGGACGAATGAGGTGAATCAACAATCATAGGTTGAGGTGCAACAAGGATAGATTTATCAGAACAGTTTATAACTGCATGATTCAATGACAACCAATCCATTCCTAGGATAACATCTAATCCAGACGTAGGCAAACAAATCAAATCAATATTATCAGGCACATTTTGATAAACAAGAGTAGAATTCAAGCATGCATTGGAGGTAGTAAGATTTTTTCCAGCAAGAGTAGTAACACAAATCAATAGGTAGACAAGAAATAGTCAATTGCAAGGCTTTCGCACAAGACAAAGATATAAAGGAATGTGTCGCTCCTGAATCAAACAATATGATAATCATTTTATTATTAATAAAACCCATACCTTTGATCAGACCATCTGACTCCTTCACCTCTTCTCCTTGAAGTGTAAAGACTTTCCCTTGGTTTCATGCTCTAGATTGGGATTGCCCCTCACTCTGGCAACATCTAGCATAATGTCCAACCTTTCCACATTTAAGACATGTAATTCGTGCGGCAGGACATGACCGGTATCCATGATTAAATCCACACTTATCACATCGCTTATTTTTACTAATTGAAGCTTGTCCTTTGAAATTGTGGGCACAAGACGTAGATTCTTCTGAAATTTGTTGTTCTTATTGTGGAACCTTTTTTCCAACATGGTTAAACTTCTCCTTCGATTTCTCAGCTTCCAGCGCTTGCATCTTTTGCTCAACCACCCTAGACTTGTTTACCAAGGCGAGGTAGTCACAAATCTCTAGAATTCCGATAAAGCTTTGCAGCTCAGGCTTTAGTTTTTGCTCAAATTTGATTGCCTTTCACTCGTCTTGTGGGTTGTCCCTAAGATAGCGGGAGTACCTTGATAAAGCTTCAAACTTGGCTACATACTCTGCAACTGACATACCTCCTTGACGAAGATGAAGAAACTCTATTTCCTTTTGAAAGCGAACACTGTGGGGAAAATACTTTTCTAGAAATATCTATTTAAGCCCACCCTAAGTAATGGGAACTCCTTGTGTCAGTAGACCTCATCTAACAAAATTCCACCAATGCTTAGCATTACACTCTAACATATAAATGGCAAGGTCCACTTTTTTATCATCATTGCACCACATTATTCGAAAGATTGTCTCTAACTTCAGCAACCATTCTTCTGCTCAACTGGATCAGAACTTCCTCGAAATGGTGGTGGATTGTTCTTTCGAAATTCAGAAATTCCTACATATTGAGAGTCTACGGCTGCCGCCGCTGTGATATAGGATCATCTCGACTGATGAAGAGTCTTTGTTTGTTCTCGCATGGTTGCAGCCATCAAGCTGAGAGCCTCGGCAAGTGCGTCATTCATTCCACGCCTATTACCCGCCATAAATATGCGCTCTATGAATCAATCATTGAGTTGGCCATGCCGATCCAGCCTAATAGCAAGCAAAATTTATGACCCTAACAAACAATCCTATAAGCCCAAGTTTTGATTTTTTTTTTTAAATTAATCATAAAAATAAAGTAAAGTAAACCCACAGCACAGTCCGATCTAGGTCCGAACTGACTCTGATATCAAAGATATAAGCTTAGTTATGTGGGTATAAAAATTGAGGTAATAACAGAAAAAATTTCAAAATTATATAAGAGAAATAAGGTACTGTGATAAATAATGATTTGTTAGAAAGAAGTAATGTTATGAAATCTCAAAATAAATCCTTACAACTCGAAAATCTTTAATAATTAAAATATCCAAAATTGGGCAAATAGTATATAATCCCGACATAAAGTACGGTGTAGACATTATGTCTACTTATTCTTGATCTACTAACCTAATCAAAGGAAATCACTCTCCTCAAGGGAGGTAGGACTTCTCAACTCTCGACGTCTCCAACGGTCTCAGTATCTGAAACAACACTTTAATGATATACAAAATCCCAGTGAATAATACACAATTTTAAAACAAGTATTATTCTCAGCCAGAGCGGTAACCGAAAAAAGTCGATCATGGTACCCGCCTTCATCCAAAAATATTCTTTATAACTATTCATGATATAACTAAGATTTCTCTATAATAAGCAACTATTTCCAATAATTAATAAAAACTCATCAATCAAATTAACGATAATCCACATCTATCATAATCAAGTAATTCCAATATACACATTTATTCTGTAAAAAATAATCAATCAATTCAATGATGGAGATATACTACTTATGTGAAGTGAGTATTATCTAATCACGTGGAGCACCAGCCCATCCAATGTGGGGTACAAGACTCATCTGTGTGGAGTTTAAACTTCATCTCATTGTGGAGTTTAAAACTCATCTATATGTGGGGTACAAGACTCATCCGTGTGGAGTTTAAACCTCATCTCTTTTTGTGAAGTTTAATATTCATCTATATGTGGGGTACAAGATCCACCCTTGTGGAGTTTAAACATCATTTCTTTGTGAAGTTTAATACTCATCCATATGTGGGGTACAAGACCCATCTGTGTGGAGTTTAAACTTCATCTCTTTGTGAAGTTTAATACTCATCCATGTGGAGTTTAAACCTCATCTCATTATGAAGTTTAAAAACTCATCTATATGTGGGGTACAAGACCCATCCATGAGGAGTTTAAACCTCATCTCTTTGTGAAGATATAATAAAATAATTTTTTAAAGAATATATATATCTCAAACACACGTAATCCAAAAAAAATTCACATTTTTAACAATCATATTCCTAAAATCATATTTATAATAGATAATAACAACAATTATTCAAGAAAATATAATAAAACAATATTTTTAAAGAATATATATTTAAACAATTAAATACCGGTAATTTAACAAACAATAATAAATCAATCAAATTTATAATCTATTATTACAATTCATAAAATCTCAATTTTAATAGAGTTAGGTTCTCGACAAAATATATTTTTATAAGAAAATATCAATCAAAATATATAACTCTTTTTCATTCTAAATTTCCAAAATAGATGTACCATGAAAGTTTAAAGGGTGTGATTAACCTTGAAGCCTTCTTTGATAAAAATGTTCGCTCTCTATTATCCGCTATTAATCGCTATCGTCGATCTACAACCACGAAGTATTTCTATATTCTATTTTATTTTTTTTTTAATTCAGAATACTCTTTTTTTTTCTTCCGAGTATCAATTTATATTTATATATGTATAATATAACTTTAACCATGAATCCTAAAATCGCTCATAGTTCGATGGCGGTTCCACGTATATTGTGCATTTTGTTCCATATCTTAAAGGATTACTTTGGTGTGATGATTAAAAATTGAATTGTTTCTACTAAAGTCATCAATTATGCAACAAATCACCTGTATTCACTGTCATCCAAGTGAATTGTTTGTTTTAACATAAGGTGACTTATACATCTTGCAAAGTCAACTCATCCATCTACAATCCATTATAATTTATATAGATGTCTTATTTAATTATTTATTTTTTTCATTCAATCATTAATACTAACACGTTACTATTATTATATGATTTTGTCCTTATAACAAATTATAAACACATGACAACAAATATAATAATAATAATAATAATAATAATAATAATAATAATAATAATAATAATAATAATAATAATAATAATAATAATTATAGTTATAATTTATAATTATAATTATAATTATAATTATAATTGTAATTATAATTTAGATTATTTTAAAATTAGAAATTTTATTTGTTTCTAATATTTGATTTTAGGATGTTACACGTTGCATATATACTGTATTGAACACCAAGAAATTATCGACCATATCCTGTCCCCACCCAACTGAATTCCAATTCATCCAACTAAAAATATGCTTACAAATCTCTTTTGTTTCTGGGCAATTTACAAATAAGTGTCTAACTGTCTCAAAGTCTATAAAACAGAAAACACAGCGTTGTTGATGAACATCATTCTTGAGGAATTTTAGATGTAACAACTTATACAATAAATTATTTTATAATTAAATATGATTATCTTGTTGGAATTTAATCTTGAAACAATCTTCACTCAGAAACACATTTTCGATGTTACAACCCATACAATAAATTATTTTATAATTAAATATGATTTTAAAGAATTAATTTGATGTTAAAATTATTTTAGAATACATGCATGTTGGTTAATATTTTTTTATATGTGGAATTTCTTATGATTTGATAATTGTCTATACATTTAATTTAATGAGTAATATAAATTATAAAGGTTAAATATTTTTTTAATCTCTATAAAATTTCAACCTTTTAATTCTAGTACCTACAAAATAAAAATATATTTTTTAGTTCTTACAAAATTATCCAGAAATTACTTTTAGTCCATGCTTAAATAAAACATATTTAATAGTCTTTTAAATATAAAATTTTAAATGATTTTTTACAACAATATTTAAAATATTATAAAAATATCTTCCACAAAATTTTAGAATTTTTTAACTTTAAATTAATAAAATATGAATTTTTTAAATGTTAAAATATCAAGATAAAAATAATGAAAATACGGACTTAGAAATTGAATTTTAAACTTATTATGTGTGGATGAACTTTTTACAATGTCATAAACATGCACACAAAAGTTCACTAAAAATAAAGGCTGCCTTATATGGAATAAAACTCCATGCATGATAATTTTGTAGGGACCAAAAAGTGTATTTTTATTTTACAAATACTAAAATTAAAAGGTTAAAATTTTATAGAAACTAAAAACACATTTGAACGATTCATATGTAAATTATCTAGAGTAATGGTGGTGTTTTTTTAATGATTGACATGTTAGATGTGATGTGTTAATATAATCCATTGTCATGTTAGTCTCTAATGTTAAGTTATTTGATTCTTGAAATGTTGTGGCGCTTAAATAAGTTATGAATGCCTTAAATATATTTATTACATCCTTGGAGTGTAAGCTTGAATCTCGAGGGTGCTTAATTACATATAAGTTCACTTATTATTTATTACAAATTTTGAAGATGATATTTATTTAACGAAGGAATCGTAACATCTTAAATTTTACATTAAACTGTATATATTTTATTAATTAAACTAATGTTAAAAAATTAATTTAGTCTTAAAAAATTAATTGAAATATATATTGATTAATTTTTCTTTATATACAGGTTTTTATGGTTTGATAATTGTCTATATATTTGATTAATGAATAATATAAATTATAATATCGTACCTATTTATTTTATATTTTAAAAATAATATCATTTTTAGTGTAAGTATTTTAAAGAATAAGATATTGGTGATCTTCCTGTACGTGTAGTTGTGCATTAAAATAATTATTTATTGTAATATTTTCGTGTTAATGATGACATTTGGACTAAATGATCAAATGTAATATGTAAATTATAAATATTTATCATAATTAAATGTAACTATATCCATATATATTAGTTATTTATTTTATAAATAATTATGTGATATATTAAGAAACTGATATTGTCTGATTGATTTACTTTATTTTTATATAACTTGCTTTGCATGATGATTTTATACATATCTATTGTGACTTATAGTAATTAATAAGAAAGTGTCAGATCTTTATATTTATTTATCAAAATGAGTATTTGATAATTAAAATAATATTCTAATAAATGTGGATAATAATTCATGCACTATGAGAGTTTAAAATTACTCACTTAATATATATTTTTAAAGGTTATTCTATTTACATTCTATTTTATAAAATATAGTAGTAATATTTTTAGATATGAATATTGTGTTAAAAAAAATGTCTACAAAATAAATTTGATAACTAATGGGTTTTGTTTTAAAAACAAAAGAGTAAAATATGATTTATGAGTTAGGCCTATTTTGTCATCATATAGGTCAAATGTTTATGAAGATCATGTGATAAAAATCCTGAAGAACTAAAAATTTAAAATTAAAGCATCTATTAAAGATTTCTCAAAGAATGAACCGTTCTTCATAATTGTTGATGCAGATTGTGATATAGTTTTTGAAGAACTAATAATTCAAAATCAAACATCCCCGTAGAATTGAACAAAGTATAATTATCTTAGATATCATTTAAGAATATTTGTGATTGAGCTCTCGTATATCTATTTGATCTTAGCATTTTTGGTACCAGAGCGCACAATGGAAGCTCATTGAATTAATTATTTCTTGTGGAACCTAAACTCTATAAATTGGACACCTCCAATTTTAACTTGAAAAACCTCTCAAAATAAGAGTAAAAACTACGATTCGTCCTAACCAAGGAAATAACTTCACCATGTCAAATAATGAGTACAACCACAAGTTCTCATAGTAACACTAGAGAACACACACAATATTACTAAAGTGCATATCACAATCATGGGCCAAACCCATTCTCAAGTGTGCACACACACAATCTTTTTATTTTTATTTGACTTTATTTTATTTTTCTTTTATTTAGTGCGGACTCCGACTTCAGAAATTCACGTGTTTTTAAATTTGATAAGTTTTATTGTTTCATAAATCCTTAAGCACTCTTAATTTTATCAATTATAAACTAATTTTGATTCCTTTAGCACTCTAAATTTGGTAAGGTAAGATTGATTTCACAAAAGTCACATCAAGCTTTGTTTTTTTTCTTCTTATTTTGTAGAAAATCAACCTTATGTGTATTAATTGTATTAAATTTCAAACATTCATGTGGGTTTGATGTGGATTTGACTCTTGATATATATTAAGTTGATTAAGTTATAATGATTAATTAGAATAATAATTAACTAGTAATGAGAAGTTAAATATTAAGGTTAGACTATTAACTTAGGATTAAGTCAATATTGTTGATATGATGATGATGAACGTTAATCTGTTCTAGCACACCTAATCACATGTACCGGCTGAGTATTGTTAGACAATAATTGTTGATGATGATAATTATGTCTTTCATGTTATCTGTTGCATTTATTAAGTGGGAGATGTTGGCGGTTGTGTCATGATATAATCGGAGCTCGATCGTCGAAGATAATTTGAGGAAGTTATCAGTAGGAAGGTCTAATGTAAAGGTGGGGTACCACTGAGGGGTTCCATTGAATCAACTAGACTAGACACTCTTATTTGTGGGGTAAACGGTGTTAGAAGGATCTAGCGTGAAGTAGGTGATGATTAAAATTCTTATTGTGTTATCATGTCTTTGTTGATGTCGTTATGTGATATGTTATGATGATGATTATGCATTTAATGTATCTTACTTTACATGATTATATCTTGAGAATGATGACTCATCTTTGTTTGTTTCTCCTATGGCTGCACATACACATCATGTGGGTAAATTATGAGATAACAGTAGATGAAGAAATTGCCAATAAGGAAGAGACGAACTAACTTGCATGCCACCAGTACAATAAATAGTAGTTTGCATGTCAACATATTATTCGATCAATAAATTTGGAGATTGTATAGAGTCAGCTCTGTTTAGTGTGACATTTTTAGGCTGAACTCTTTTGGTTCAGTATTTCCGCATTATTTCAAATTGTGATCTTTAAATACTTGGTTATGTTTTATTTTTGGACAAAGTTGTTCGTACTTTATAATCATATTTACACTTTAAAACATTTTCAAGACAGACATTGTCACATTAAATTGTTCTAATTGTATCCATCTAAATTCTTAAGAATCTCAATACTCATAATTTGGTTAATATTCATCCACAAAATACAAATCATATATCACATTGTAGTCATGGACATGTTCTCATTTCGTAATTCAGGATGTTACAATACCTCCTTATTAAGGAATTTTGTTCTCGAATTTATTTCTCGTGAACTCAAACGGTTTAATTATAACCAATGACTTGATATACAAGAACTTGCTGATTAATTAATGTTTTGGAAGCTAATCACCAGTACAAACACCAAAGAAAACAACAAACACAAAACAAAAACAAACTTAAACCCTAAATAATGTAAAAAATAGTAAATACAAATTAGTCCAAGATCAACCACTTCGATCAACATGATCAAAATCCATAGTCTTTGCATCTTGTAGGGAGTCCTCATGGATCCAAGAGTCACTATGGTCCTGTTGTTCCTCAAAGATCGACAATTGTAGAGGTTACTACTCTAAAAGTTTGATGTCATAGTTATTTAGATAAAAGTCGTCAATCAAATGAGGTATTTCTATGGATTTCTTTTGATAAAGGTTTCCATAAGTCATCAAATATGGATGTAAGTTGTATGAAGATACTCATACTTGTGGTGCACTGTTTAGTCTTAAGTATTTGTAATCAAGTATTGTGATATAAGGCGATAATATTACAATCGAAAATCTTACGTACGTGTACTGAAGCATGTATCTCACATGTTATAGATATGAGATATCAAGTCACAACATAGGTATACATTACGATAAATATGTATTAGATTGACTCGCCATGAGAATACTACATAGTATTTTATGTGAGTTTTAGAAGTTATTCTCATAATTTTAATGGCGTATGGCATCTTTTGACCTGAAACCACTATGATCCCTACATGAAGAGTTGAATGTTTTATTATCATTAAACATTGTCTGTAACAAGACAATTATTAAGTCAATTAACTGGACACTCAATGAGTTATGTAGAGGGACATGAGTGACCTCGATGAGATTTTCCCTTCTTACATAACATGAGTAATATATATGGTCGTGCTGAAATAAGTTAATATGAGATATTGATCTTATTTATTAATACTAAGTATACTCATATATCAAAGAATATAATATTGAATTATGCAGGGGTGACAATAGGGATGGCAATTAAACCCATACCCAGTAGGTACCCGCAAAAAAAACCCACAATGGGTAGGGTAAAACCCCGCATAATGGGGACGGGTAATTAACCGCAAAATAAGCGGGTATGGGTGCGGGTACGGGTACTATTGTACCCACCCCGTCCCGCACCACACTTTTATAAATATATTATTTATTTATTTATTATATTAATGTTTAGTTTAATTAATTGTTTTCTTTTATGTTTTAACATCTATTAATATCATTATACCATTACAATATTTATAATTGAAACATAAACGTTTGCAAATTTTTTAAGAATCTGATTATGATAAATAGGTAATTAATTGTAATTTATAACTAATAGTTATATCTTATTAATCGTGACTTTTTAATTATACTTGCAACTTTGTATCAATTATCTCAGATAATATTGTTGTATGACTTGCAACTTTACAAAATATTATTATGGATATTTAAATATGTATTGTAACGAGTGTTCATTTGAAATGTTTTGAGTTAGAAAATATTTTGGTTTATAATATTTTATGATTGGATTTAAGATATTTGAATAATTTTTAAATTTAATCACAATATCATTTATTTATCGATTTTTTATAGTTAAAGTGTGGGTAACAGGTATGGGTATAGGAACTTAAGTACCCAGATGGTAAGGGTACGAGTATTAAAGTTGATACCCAAGAGGATACGGGCACGGGTGTGGGTATTTTTTTTAAATCGCAGGTATGGGGACGGGTACTATAGTACCCTACCCAAACCCTACCCATTGTCATCCCTAGTGGCACATACTAATATAAGATATGTGAGAAGAAGATGCAAATAATCAAATTCACACATTATCACGTCATAACATAGCATTCAAATATCTTCAATAACATAATATCAATGGTCAGTGGCTAATCAATCACAATAAAACATTCACAAAGATTCAATGATATTCATGTCATATACTTTATACTTCTTATCACTTTGTATCACTCTACTATGAAGTACTTAATTAGGAGGCGTCATACTATGTCACCATGAAAGTGGACGGAAAATTCATGAATAATCCTATGGTCATAGATCCTTTCAAATCAACCTGAGACACATAAAGCGACAGTCGGAGTAAAATTGTGTTGCATGGTAGCTCTAAACCTTAGGGAATAACTCACTAATCCACTTAAGAATTTTCCGCTTGAGATACCCCAAGGTCTATCAATCTTACCTTACGGTTCAACCGTAGCCCTCCAACTCTCAGTATGAATTCGACAATATTAATCAAAGCTTACATCTACGTATGAATAACTCCAAACAACAATAAATCAATTCCACACACACACACACATATATATATATATATATATATAAATCAATTCCACACTAACAATCCCATTCATCCCATATTATATTATACTCATAAAATCGAATATTCTGTCACCCCTTACCTTATTTGAAGATATCACGAAAAAGTGAGAAACTAAAAACAACAATAAATCCAAACAATTAAGACGAGTGAAGGAACGAATGGAGGAACAACTAAGATGTTGACATCCTAGCAAGACAATGAAGAAAAAAATAGTCTTGTAATCCAAAATTTCAACTTATAAAAGAGACAAATAAAATATTTAGAACTAAAACATCAAAGGAATGAAGGTTTTTCATTGAAGTTAGACATATAGTGGTAGCGACAACATGTTATGGAAAAAGAAAAACTTCAGGTCATTGTTTACTCATGTTAAATAGAAAAAAAAAATGAATGCCATGTTGGAAAAGAAGAACGTGATAGCTAAGAGTATTGCCTAAGAGGTAGCCATGGATTTTGTTCAATCGTGTAGCTTAAGGATTAAGCCTGGAGAAACACCAATTCTCTAAGTAACTTTGAGGTAGACGTGCATACAAATAGAGCGTCAATTTCTCTTATCTTACATTCATTATGTTCTCCCATTCATTATGCTCTCCCATTTCTCTCTTTACTCTATAAAAACCAAGGTTGATTCAATCTAGTTCTCTTTCGAGCAAATATCAACGTATTGAGGTTCTATTAGATCTTCCCAAAACATTTAGGTTTTCATCCAAAAGGTTAAAGAGGTAATGTCTACTTAATTGTTTTCTTAAGATTATTAGGATGTCAATGGTACGTCCAAATTAGCTCATTTCATTTCAAATCCTTTTCAAATATTTTAAAATACTAATTTCTATTTTCAATTTAGGTTTTGTATGTTATTAGACCTTTGATAGGGATTTGTTTGAAAGACATTTATAGATCCTTCAGCCATTGATGATCCACGTTCATAGCGGTTATATTCCTAGATTTACCCTTAATTTTTTTCAAATAAATATTCAAACTCTTTGTGAATTATCAGTAATTTCTACAAGCAAAGTTATCGCTATAGGTATTATTTGAGTGAAACTATTGTGGCAATTTGCTACTCTAGATACACAGGATTATTTCAACTATTTTTAAAGACCCTAAACCCTATTCATTTAGAAATTAAAGGGGAAAAAAAGTTCAATACATATCAGGACAATTAACATAAAATAGTTAAAGTATATGTTGTACGGGTGACCAAAGTCCTACTAGAAATAAATTTCTCTTGAGAGATATTATTCTTTAATAACTCATAAATGTTATTAATGAGGTTATGTTGTATATTGTAGGATTGATCTAATGAATATTATTAGAAAATGATTGATACTTGTCCACTTGTAATTCTTAGATTAGCAAAGGATGATTAACCTTGGATAGTGAACTATTGTATGGTTATGGTATATACGATATAGATGGAATAAAATAGAGAGACGTTAGTTGAATTAGTAAAGTATGACACTCAACCTAATTGACTAGTGTAAGATATAATTACTTTGAATGAATGATATGATATTTCTATAAGAATTGTTAGTACTTATGAGGACGGTGAAGTTCATTGTCGTGTGTATGGACACACGAGGTTGATTTATCAACTACATCTCGATTGAGATCATTATGGATATTGTTAGTGTGGTCAGAATAGTATATAAACCGGTTCTTGGCAAAAATAAATGTATAATACTTAGACTCCATGAGAAGTCATGTGGTGTTTCTCTCGTTAATATGGAGGAATTTTGTGCCATATGATATCTGATCATGGGTTTAGAATGATGTCCTTGACAATGTCAAATGCTTGTGCGAGCTTATAGCTGAGGATTACATTAAGATAGTTAAGACTTGATTTGATATATATATATTATATATACACACACACACACACTTGAGGATGGGTGCTCTAAGTGAATATTTATGTGTGACATATTTATTTATGTTTTATACCTCATCTCATCTTTTATACTTGTATTTGAAGTGTTCAAACATGATCATATCATGAAATATGTGTTATGCATGGTAAAATATGGTTTTAATGTAACTTTATATAATTCAAATGCATTTGCGAATGATTGAGAAATGAGAACCAACAAAAACATACACTCTTCATTTAAAAAAGCAACATCTAGTACAAGATAAAGTCATTGATCAATATAAATATATTGTCGCGAAAACTCGTATGGACAAAGCGTCATCTCCTAATTTTAAATCATATTAGACGATGTCATTAAAGCTAAAAAGTAATCTTCTAGATCTGAAAGTACAGTTATTTGGAAGACAATCTGGTCAATTCACACACTTCAAAGAGTCAAGAATGAAACACCAGAAGCAGATTGGAGCAAAAAACGGTAACTGATGACTCTTCATCATATGCATATTTTCCCACTGTTTTAGTCTTATTTATCCTCAATCATCAGTTAAATGAAGGATTTATTTGATATATTTTGTTGATTTTTGTTCTTTGAGTTAACAAAGTATTTTGTGTTTTAATTCAGTGATTAAGTAGGAATTTTTTCGTAATTTTACATTGCGTTGTGTTTGGTGCAGTGCTGATTTTTTGTGAGAAATCAACATGACACATGTAGAGTATTGCAGCCATATCTGGAGTTGTAGATGTCCAATTGAAGTAAAACAAAGTGCAAATGAATCTAAGATCCATAGCTACAACTTGCATGAAGACACCGGAACCAAATTCAGACTCGAAAGAGGAGAACAAAGCAATATACGCCGGACAGTAGATGTTGAGCGCGCCGAGCGCAAGCCAAGCGCTTTTTCCAGCATCTGCTACTGCCCAAACGCGCTGGAGCGCGTTTCCGCGCCTGGGGCGCGCGACCCGCACCAGCCACCATAAAAACACAGATTTTTATTGTTTTAGGGATCTTTTTCACTATTGGGATGTTGGGAGACTTGTGCCCTAGCATAGAAACTCAAAGACGGCCGTTTCTAACATCATTGGAGCAGTTTTTTATCAAGAATCATTTTATGAATCATTCTTGTAATTCTTCTCTAATCTTTATCTCTTTTATTTCTGTCATGAGTAACTAAACCCTATTTGTTAGGGATGAGTGTAACAAGATGAAACCCTTATTTTTATGATTTGATTTCTAGTTATGTGAATGAGTTTATTGAATTATTTTTTCTCATCTCTGTGCTTAATGCTTTTTATTGCTTGATCAACATTAAAATGTTCTACGATTTGTATTTTTGAAACGGAAGTGGACTTTACGAATGCTTGAGATGAGAAATTCATGAATTTGTAGTCTAGACATAGGTGTAGGTCATGAAACCAATTAAATTAGTTGCAAAGCAATAATTTACAAGAGAATTTATATACGTAATGCTTAGTTCTAATCTTAAATCTACTAAGGAATTAGGGGTTACTTTGGAATTAAAGGTTCTGTCACTAAGACATTAGGGCAAGAATAATAAAGAAAATTCGGTAATAATTCAATAAAGGAATTCAATAACTAGGATCAAATTAGACACCAAGGTTGGATTCGAAGTGAAACTCATCCCTGACATTTTTCTCAATTTATAAAGGATCAAATTTTACTACTGCTGTCAATTTTAAATATTATATTTCAATCAATTTGGGAACCTTTTGTTCAATTTAGTAACTAAATATAATTCAATAGTAAAATGCAATCCTTGAGTTCGACACTCGGTACTACCGTTTTATTATTTACTTGCAACGATTCAGTACACTTGCTGAAACGGTATCAAGTTTTGGCGCCATTGCTGGGGATTGTCATATCACTATTGAATTTAATTTATTTACTTAATTGAAATTTTTTTGCTCTGCAATAAAATTTTTGATATTAATTTTTTTTTTTTTATTTGTTGAACTTGCTAATGTCATGTCTAGTGGTTTGTCTCTTCTTTGTTTGAGATAATTTTTTCGCTGTAGAGCATGGAAGATTATAATGATGATATTCTACTACAATTTATATGAAGAGTGTGATACTTATCTCATATCGGGTATATGTCGCATGATTGAGGGGAAAACCTTGAGCTTTACATTTTTAAAAATATCATCCTCAGATCCTCCGATGCAGCCTCTTAGGTGTGACTTTTGCGGAGAAGCACATAAGAATGGAAATTGTGCTGATGACCTGCCGAACTAGTAGAATATGAAGTTTTTTTTTTGAAAGTTCACAAAACGACGAGCGTTACATTAAAAAGATCTATTGGGAACAAATTTATACCTCCTAAAATTCTATCCAAAGAATCAAATGACAAAGACTTTCACATTACAGACGTTTGGTTGAATCATGAAGAATAACATGGTTTCAATTGAAAGATTTGAAAGTCAATATGAGAGGTTATTTGAGCAAGTGGTTAAGTTTGAGATGATGGAGGAGAAGTTGAAGATTGATGATAATTTCATTGTTGTGGTAGAGAAGATAAGCAAGAGGAAAAGACGAACGAGGAAAAGAAAAAAGAAGAGATTGATAAAGTTCGAGATTCAATCTATACCTTTGTTCATCAATGTCCAATTGAGAAGGACATGGAAGCAACATATTTTTATTCTCAAGTTCATGGAATTTCTACCAAACAAAAAGAAGAAGAAGGATGATGTGTTCTTCCTGTCATATATGCCACCTTGACAGTAGTTGAGACGTCAAGCTAAATGACTTTAAAGAAACGCTTATTGGGAGGCAACCCAATTTTATATCATTTGCACCGTATTTATTTAATGCATTTCAGATTTATTATACTCCATTTAGTTCCAATTTTAGTCTCTAAATTTCTAGTTCTCTTAGTTTTGATGTTTGGTATGAGGAAGGAATCAAAAAGATGCGTTAAGAAGCGATTGTACAGCTCCAAATGACAAAACGCGCCCAAGCGCTTTTTCCAGGTGTTGCTACTGTCAAACGCGCGCCTGAAGCGCTTTTTCCACGACCTAATGGCAACCCAACAAAAAGCAAAACGAACTAAGGTCGCAAGTACATCCTTCGCTCAACAGACACCAGGAGGCATGTTTTATGTTGATCTATTTGCACCTCTCCAGTATATTGGCAACCATAGCGGAACAGGAGCGGATGATCTAAACGAGAATCCTTGAACTACTAAACTGAGAGAAGTTTTCTTTCCTTTTTTTTCTCTTTCTGTTGTTTGTCCTGTTTATTTCCGTTTTCTCATTTTCTTTGTTTAATGTCAGTGTATTGTGACTTTCTTATCTTTATGTTCTTTTTTTTTTTTCTTTCACTAAATGTGTACTATGATGAAACAGTCGTAATGACTTGCACTTAATCTTAAAATTTCTGTTTGTGATTTCGCAAGTTAAATTTCAATTCTTAGATTATGTTATTGCTCAAGTTCGACAAGTTTTCCTAATGCATGCATTCTTGATTACTAAATGGTTGTAGAAGGCTGATATGTCATCAATTTTTCAAAAATACAATTTTAACTTTTCAGAAGCATGTTGGCTTTATTTTGATTGTTCATACTCTCTTTTATTATCCTAGCTGTGAGCTTTTGAGCCTAAACACTTAAATTCTTTGTTGTGTGATTATCCAGACATGTGTTCTTCCTCTAGAACTTGCACTAATTCTGACTTGCATCACATGTAATTTATGCATACATTGAGGCAATTTTATTGGTCGTTTGAGCCTTTCTAACTACCCTATGAAAATTTTACCCTTTGCTAGCCTCTTTGAGCCTTGCCCTTTTATTTCGGTTACTAGCCACATTACAAGCCAAACACCTAACTTTAATTAAATCACCTTACTTGGAGTTAGGTAGCAAAAAAAAAATTCTGGTCTTGATAAAATTCTAAGTTTGGAGTTGCTCATGGGATAGCAACTTTTTAAGTTTGGGGTGATGATTCTCACAAAAAGAAAATAAAAGAAAAAATAAAAAGAAGAAAAAGAAAATGAAAGAAGAAAAAAAAAAATTCAATTAGTATACTTTGGTAAAAAAATATCTTTTTCGTTCTTTTGTCAATGTTTGAGAATCTCCATAATGAAAAGGTGAAAAAAAAAATGATAGAATAAGGTGGAAATGTATGCCTAACTCCAAGTGGTAAAGCCTACTATCCTAAAATGTCATAACCTTATCTAAGCCTCATTACAACCCAAAAGTCCTCCAAAAATGTATGTGTTTACTGCATTGTGATTGCTAACTAGAATTTTTTCAAGCCTATGGTAGCGTGATGCATGTTCTAGGATTTGAGCGATAAATTCATAATCCTTTCTAAACACTTGAGAGAAATTTTGGTGAGATTGTGTGAAGAGAGAGTTGAATTTGATGAATGAATGCCAATGTGTACAAATCTTGTTGTCTTTTTGTTCTTTTTGCAAACAACCATAGAGCATGATGAATGTTTTGCAGTAGCAAGAACTTTGAAAATTGAGTTTGATTTAATTGAGAAATTGAAATTTAAGTGTACAATTAACTGGACCAAATCTGAAATTAATTGTTGCTTGGGGACAAGCAATAGATTAAGTTTGGGGTTGTGACGACTCTTCATCATATGCATATTTTCCCACTATTTTAGTCTTATTTATCCTCAATCATCAGTTAAATGAAGGATTTATTTGATATATTTTGTTGATTTTTGTTCTTTGAGTTAACAAAGTGTTTTGTGTTTTATTTCAGTGATTAAGTAGGAATTTTTCGTAATTTTACATTGCGTTGTGTTTTGGTGCAGTGCTGAATTTTTGTGAGAAATCAACATGACACATGTAGAGTATTGCAGCCATATCTGGAGTTATAGATGTCCAATTGAAGTCAAACCAAGTGCAAATATCCATAGCTACAACTTTCATGAAGACACCAGAACCAAATTCAGACTCGAAAGAGGAGAACAAAGCAATATACGCCGGATAGCAGATGCTGAGCGCGCCCGAGCGCAAGCCGAGCGCTTTTTCCAGCATCCGCTACTGCCCAAACGCGCTGGAGCACGTTTTCCGCGCCTGGGGCGCGCGACCCGCATCAGCAACCATAAAAACACAGATTTTTATTGTTTTAGGGATCTTTTTCACTATTGGGAAGTTGGGAGACTTGTGCCCTAGCATAGAAACTCAAAGACGGCTGTTTCTAACATCATTGGAGCAGTTTTATCAAGAATCATTCATGAATCCTTCTTGTAATTCTTCTCTAATCTTTATCTCTTTTATTTCTGTCATGAGTAACTAAACCTTATTTGTTAGGGATGAGTGTAACAAGATGAAACCCTTATTTTTATGATTTGATTTCTAGTTATATGAATGAGTTTTATTGAATTATTTTTCTCATCTCTGTGCTTAATGCTTTTTATTGCTTGATCAACATTAAAATGTTCTACGATTTGTATTTTGAAACGGAAGTGGACTTTACGAATGCTTGAGATGAGAAATTCATGAATTTGTAGTCTAGACATAGGTGTAGGTCATGAAACCAATTAAATTAGTTGCAAAGCAATAATTTACAAGAGAATTTATATACGGTAATGCTTAGTTCTAATCTTAAATCTACTAAGGAATTAGGGGTTACTTTGGAATTAAAGGTTCTGTCACTAAGACATTAGGGCAAGAATAATAAAGAGAATTCGGTAATAATTCAATAAAGGAATTCAATAACTAGGATCAAATTAAGACACCAAGGTTGGATTCGAAGTGAAACTCATCCCTGACATTTTTCTCAATTTATAAAGGATCAATTTTACTACTGCTGTCAATTTTTAAATATTATTTCAATCAATTTGGGAACCTTTTGTTCAATTTTAGTAACTAAATATAATTCAATAGTAAAACGCAATCCTTGAGTTCGACACTCGGTACTACCGTTTTATTATTACTTGCAACGATTCAGTACACTTGCTGAAACGTTATCAGTAATATTAAATATTAGTTGTCCTTTATGTCACTCATGTAATGAAACACAAGACCATCTCTTTATGGACTGTCAAGAAACTCGAAATCTTTGGTTTATCTCTCCTTTTGGTGTGCACATTCCAATAGAGCTTAATCTATGCATGGCATATCTGAAATGGCATATGAAGACAATGAAGCATGCGTTACCAAAATTGATGTTGGTCGATCTGTTTCTACAAAACCAGCAGCTTTTACTATTTGGAATATTTCTCCGATGGGTTTTCTTCAAATTAATATTAATGTTGGATGCTTCTAAGACAACCACACATGTTGGGGCTTGATAGCTAGGGACCATATATGCTTTGATAAGGCGGCTTTCAGAACACGGTGATTGAAATGGATGGAGAAAGTGTAGTTTCTACTGGACTGACAATTCATGAATGATCGTGTGCTCATAGATCCTTTCAAATTAACCTGAGACACATATACACGACGGACATATTACAATTGTGTTGCATGGTAGCTCTCAACCTTAGGGAATAACTCACTAATCCACTTAAGAATTTCACACTAGAGATACTCTAAGGTCTATCAATCTTGCCTTACGGTTCAACTGTAGCCCTCCAACTCTCAGTATGAATTCCACAATATTAATCAAAACTTACGTCTACTTATATATTAGTCATTCATCAAAGTTTACATATATATATATATATATATATATCAATTATTTAATCTCATTCAAGTTTCAACATCTCACGTACACATAATCATATTGAACAGTCAAATTCTATCAATCATAAAGTAGGAAATCCAACAAGTAATACATTTATATAAAATCGTAACTTCGTTCGAATCACAAAAAATACTTAATCCATATCACCCATACAATATCAACTAGTACGTGATTTCATAAAAATCAAATATCATGCAATCTTGATAAAAATTCTATCACAATAATTCTATAGATTTCTAACACATATTTTAGTATTCAATGTTACTATTCGCATATTATTAATTAATTATCACTCAAGACTCAATAGGACTCGACTGTACGTGGTAAGTCTCATATGAATCACTAAGAATTACAACATTCCTATTGATCCTACATTATATAATACTCATGAAATCGAACATTCTCTCACCCCCTTTACCTTATTTGAAGATATTACAAAATGTGAGTAACTACTAACAATAATAAATCCAAACAATTTAACATGTTTGCTTTTCCTTTTTGTCAAACGTTGCGAACGAGTGGAGGAACAATAAAGACGTCAACATCCTAACGAGACAATGAAGAAACAAATAGTCTTGTTATCCAAAATTTTCAACTTATATAAAGAGACAAATACATATTTAGAACTAAACATCGAAGAAATAAAGTTCTAATTGAAGTTATAACATAGAGTGATGTCACACATGTTATGGAAGAAGAAAACTTCAGTTCATTGCTTACTCATGTTGAACAAAAAAATGAAAATAATATACCTTATAGAAGATACGAATAATAATGCCTAATGCAAGAGTAGCATGCCTTAATTTCAAATGTGTAGACATCAGAGAACCTAAGGAAAACTTTAACTTCGGCAACAACCTTCGCGGTTCATACGGCATACAAATAATTAGTACCAGTACTGTATCTTTAAACACTATGGTAAGCATAAACCTCACATTTCTCTTCATACTCAGTAAAACCAAAATCGGTTCAAGATAACTAGTCTTTCAGCAAATTTCGACGATCTAAGTTCTATCAAATCTTTCCAAGACAGTCTAGGTTTTCATCCAAAAGTATAAGTGTACGTCCAAATTAAGCTCATTTCATTTCAAATCCTTTACAAAATATTTTAAAATCACTAATTCCATTTAAATTTGGTTTTTTTAAGTTTATTAAGCCTTTGCGTGGGATTTGTTTGAAAGACATTTATGGATCCTTCAGCCATGATGATCCACATCCATAGCAGTTATATTCCCTAGAGTTACCCTAATTTTATTCAAATACATATTCGAATTGTTGGCTGAATATCAGTAATTGGTACAAGCAAAGTATCACCTTAGGTATTGTTCGAGTAAACCATTGTGGCAATTGCTACTCTAGATACACAAGGATTAATTCACTCTCTTTAAAGACCATCCATTTAGAAATTAAGGTGGAGGAAAAAAGTTAAATACATATTGGACAATTAGCGTAAAATAGTAAATGTATATTTTGTACGGGTGACCCAAACCCTACTAGAAATGAGTTTCTCATGAGAGATATTATTCTTTAGTAACTCATAAATGTTATTAACGAGGTTATGTTTGTTTTATGTTGTATATTGTAGGATTGATCTAATAAATATTATTCGAAAATTATTGATACTTGTCCACTTGTAATTCTTAGATTCCTAAAGGATGATTACTCTTGGATAGTGAACTATTGGATGGTTATGGTATATACGATATAGATGAGGATAAAATAGAGAAACATTAGTTGAATTAGTAAAGTATGACACTCAACCTAATTGATTAGTGTAAGATATAACTTTGACTAAATGATATGACAATGCTATAAGGACTGTTAGTACTTATGAGGATGGTGAATTTCATTTTCGTGTGTATGGACACACGAGGTTGATTTATCGACTACATCTCGATTGAGATCATTATGGATATTGTTAGCATAGTGAGAATAGTATATACACCGGTTGTTGGCGAAAATAAACCTATAACACTTAGACTCCATGAGAAGTCAGGTGGTGTTTCTCTTGTTAATTGGAAGGATTTGTGTCATATGGTGTCGTATGTTATCTGATCATGGTTTAGAAGGATCTCCTCATGTGGTGTTTCTCTTGTTAATTGGAAGGATTTGTGTCATATGGTGTCTGCTTAAGTAATGTGTATAATTTATATAGTTTTCATGTAACTTTTTATAATTCAAATGCATTTATGAATGATTGAGAAATGAGAATCATAAAAAACATACACTCATCAATATTTCTCTAAATAAGTTGCCTTTTAAGACATCCCCAATGGGTTTTTTAAAATTAATATTGATGTTGGATGCTTTTAAGACAACCACACATGTTGGGGGCTTAATAGCTAGGGACTACATATACTTTGATAAGGCAGCTTTCACAACATGGTGATTGAAATTGATGGAGAAAGTGTAGTTTCTACCAGGCGGACGATGTAAAAATGGTCATTAGACTTTGTAACAGTTTGACCCTTCTTACTGACATTTTTATTTAGGATCTTGTTGCCATTTTTTCCACCATTATAGACTAGCGAGATTTTTCCTTCTGTGCGAGTCGAACTTGGGACCTAGAGGTTAAGTCAACGGTTCTTTCACTCCTACTACAAATTAAGCTAAAAAATGTTGTTTTGGTAACAGTTCGTCCCCCTCTAACTGACACTGCTACTTAAGATATTCTCTCCCCATTTGCCACTATTAAAAATTAACGAGATTTTTTCCTTCCATAGAAATCGGAGCAAAACCTAAGGATTAAGTTTCATCTAAAATTATAATTTTTTTTAAATATGTAGAAAATAAAATAAATTAAAAAATACAAAATTGCTCACATGTATTACATACATCCACATATTTTAATAAATTTAAATTAAAAAATTAAATTGTACACAGCTTTAAAAGATCAGGGATCTATGTAGAAAAAATAAATAAATAAATAACCTTATTGTAATACGGCTAAATAAGATATAGGACAATTTTGTGTAAATAATACACAAATATTACAAGGATTCGAATCACAATTTCTGCACTTTTTTATTCTTAAATTATATTTTATGAGACAATAAAACAACTTGTAACTACTATACAAAGATGGATGTGATAAGGGCCAAGAATACCCATATCACATTACAAACTTGGACTACTCAATCACACTACTTCTTCTTGTTCCACAATTGAACCAACTTATTTAGATCAACGAGTGAACTTCCACCTTCTTCTTTTGCCTTCTTAGCACTTATCTTCATCACCGAAATCTTTTGCCTAATCTCTTCACCTTTATTTGAGTTCATCAATTCCTTAACTCGCACCCCCAACTCATTTTCACTAACAAACCCATCTTTCGACTCGTTAAGCTTCAAAGCCACCTTCATTTCCTCAACCAATATCACTTTGTTCAAATTTTGTTCTGCATACAAAGGCCACGTCACCATAGGCACCCCTTCACAAACAGCCTCCAAAACCGAGTTCCACCCGCAATGCGTAACAAACCCACCAACTGATTCGTGACTCAATATTTCACGTTGTGGGGCCCAATTTTTCACAACTTTTCCCTTTCCATTCGTCCTATTTAAAAACCCTTTTGGCAACAACTCATCCAAACTCAACTCATCTAACTCCAACTCGCTTCTAACTACCCACAAGAATCGTTGCTCACTTTTCTCCAATCCAGAAGCTATTGCATTCAACTGAGCCTTGGAAAATCTCCCCATACTTCCAAAACTTAGAAACACGACACTTTGACTCGGTTGCGAGTCCAGCCAACTCAAACACCCATTTTCGTCTTCACCATATGAAGCTGTAATCAAAGGTCCAATACAAAAAATTGGTGGAGTAATTCCATCTGGAACAAATAACCCTTCTTTCAAAGATTTAATAGTTTTTTCTTCAATAGCATCAAAAGTATTCACAATAATTCCATCACATTCCCTTACCGTTTTCGCCGAATCAAGTAAAACTTTGTACGCTTTAGTCTCTGGATCCTTAGCTTCATCAGGGTAATCATCTGTTGAAATATTCTTTGGTAATCCAGGAATTTGAAGAGGCATATGAAGATCCTTAATTGGTTTTGTAGCGTTTTGATGAATCGTTGGAAAATAAATGAACATGGACAGAACAGTAGCACCTGAAGTGTAGTAAAAATAAGTGGGAATTTCAAGTGTGGTTGTTACTTGTGAGGCACTATAGGTGAGGAAATCTAAGATAACAGCTTTGATGTTTGTGGTTTTGGAAATTGATTGTAGAATATTTTGAACATGGTGATTGCTTTGGTGAGAGAGTTCAAGGGTGAGTAAGTGTGGTGGAAGATGGGTTTTAGGGAATGAAATTGGAGGAATGTAGTAAAAATTGATTGAAGGGAATGTGGTTGTAACAGAAGCAATGTATTGTTGTGTATGAGAAAGTGTGTGTTGGTTATTGTTGTTATTGGTGGGTGGTGTGAGAATGAGAATAGTGATGGAAAAAGAAGGGTGATGGGTTAATATGAGTTTGCCTAATTCAATCATGGACATTAGGTGTCCACTACCAAGAGCAGGGTATAGAACTATAGTATCTTTCATTATTTGAGAAGAAATTAGGAGAATGTATGTATTTTTGTTGTTGTGAATTCAAATGAAATTAGAAGAAAGAAATTAGGTGTATTTAAAGACAATGGGGATAGGCTATATTGTGAATATTCAAAGTGTGGGGTTGAGCTATGGTGTGAAATATTGTGAATGCCTACGTGCATGGAAATAGATCATGTCTTATAGTCAAAGTTTATATGAATTAAACTTTATATGAATTTGATGCGAAAACTTAATTTATAAATTCGTATGAGTTTAGTATATATTAAAATAATATTTACATGACTTATATACTTATATAACACAATAAATGTATCAATAGTTTAAAAAGAATTACTCAATTATAACAACAACAAAAACTAATATGAACAAAATTAAACTAATAAAGAAGAAAATGAACTGAATGTGAAAACTTAGATGGAAAACAATAGAATACTTTGTATCCGTGTTTATCCATGTTTACGCAAATTTATCTGAGTCTATCAAGTTCGATGAAAAGTAATAAAAAGATAAAAATAAAATTGTTAAAAACATTATGCTAGTTTACCAAGTTAATTGTGTGTCTAGTTTGATAAACTCGATTTCATTTTTTATTGAAATTGATATTTAAATTCCTGAAATCAATTTTAATGACCTTGGTATATATTAATGACCAGAAAGGTTCCCTTTTATTATGGTTTATATTCATTTGCATTAAAATTCTTTTATATAAATAATAAAATGAAAATAATAATATATTTGAATTGCTATATAATAACGCAATTTTTTTTTTAATGTTTTTAATGATAGTTATAAAGTAAACTGATAAATTTATGTGTTAACGAAAGCTAGAACCCATTTATAATTAATTTATTCATGTAAAATAAATATATTAAAATTAATAATATATTTAACTTGTTATGTTCTTTTTTGTAATCAAAAGAGAGTTTATATAAATGAACGTTTTTTTAAATTTTTTTTATTAATTATAATAGTAGAATGTAAATTGATATGAATTAAATAATTAATAAAAATTATACACATATATTAAAAAAATACAACAAACTGTAAAAAAAACAAAAAATAGATTTAAAATCATTTTTTCATTACCCACGGACATGTCATGGATAAATTATAAATATCAAATATTAAGATGAACATTTGTCACGGATGGTCCGTCAATAACATTACTTGCGACATGTCCGTAGGTAATTATCTACGGCATTATCCACAGAACATCTATGAGTAGGTTTACCCACAGAGTCTCAGTAAGTCATACTACCGACAGACAATCCTTAAGTAAGTGTATCCTATTGCTTTTCCGTCGATAAATATATTCCTACGAGCGAGTTAGCTACGAACCCGTGTCCGTGGGTAATTTTTGTTTACCTACGGACATGCCGTGGGTAATTTTTGTTTATCTACGGACACGCCGTGGGTAAAGATAAAACCTGTCGTAGTTAACAACAGTTTTTCTTGTAGTGATGTGTCTGATTTGTGTGTGTGTTATCAATGGAAGTTGCAACTATATTCTAATAATATTAGCTTATCATATAATAGATTAGTTAGTTTGCTTATCATTAATCTTCTAACTGTTAGTTGTTATTAGTTTGTTAAAACCATCATTGATTATTAGCTTATCATATAATAGATTAGTTAAATAGTGTTGAGTTTTTTGTCTAAAGTCATATTTCTTATATACTT
Source organism: Cicer reticulatum (assembly GCA_002896235.1). Classification (NCBI taxonomy): domain Eukaryota; kingdom Viridiplantae; phylum Streptophyta; class Magnoliopsida; order Fabales; family Fabaceae; genus Cicer; species Cicer reticulatum. Next base: position 154,145 of record PGWS01036774.1, read on the forward strand.
TAGTGATCTCTTGCCTGGAAAGAAAGAAAGAAAGAAAGAATGATGGTTGTTTCAAGCTCTACTTGATCGCACTGAATGCTGATGAATACTTGTTTTATGCTCTTAAAAGCCATATGAATTTAAGGTGGGAGCTCAACCTGGAAAGGAAAGGAAAGGAAACGCAAATTTGTAGACAACCCAAATGGTTTATTCTCCGCACAAGCAGCACCAAAACCTCCGTCGGCAATGTACACAATAGTTGAAGGAATGCGAGTTGGTGGAAAGGTGAATATTGAAATACATCCCTTGATTTTGTTGTAGTGTGTCATATATTGTTTTTATTAGCTAAGTGGTGACTTTTCTTGTTCTCTGAAATGATGGTTGCAACAAACTGTGATTCTTCCTCCTGAAAAAGAGTATGGAAAAAAGGGAATGAGAATTGTTTTTTTCATCTCATTTTTTTCAATATTGATGCTATTTTAACTTATATTATGTTGTTCTTTTTTTATCTGGTGTCTTTTTCATTCTCCCGTTTTGATTTATTAGTTAAACATGGCTTGAATCAAGGATTTCTTTGTGTGAGTGTAGATCAACAGTTTATGTTTACTTTCTGAATTTGAATGGATCTAGAAATAAGCGAAATAGTGATTTAACAACAGTTTTTTTTGTAGTGCGCTTGATCCATCCACCACCAATGCCTCTGTCAGGAAAACCAACAGATTGGTGACAGTTGAAGAAGGGTTTCCTCAGCATGGTGTTGGCGTTGAAATCTGGTTTATCTCTTTACATTAGTTTCTATATCTATCTTTCTGGTTAGCTCTTAGAAGTTGTATAAGTTCATACTTCAATTGCGCATCACATCTGTCATTGAAGAGAGTTTTAGTTATCTTGATGATGCACCGGTTGAGAAAATTGTTGGGGTTGATGTTCCCATGCCTTATGCAGCAAATTTGGAGAGGTTAGCTGTCCCACAAGCAATGTTTCTTAAACATTACTTATAAGGTTTCAATACATATGTATGGATCATTTGAATCTATTTGCTTGCTGGTATATGTGGATGAACAGATTGAAGATATCGTTCGTGATGCGAAGAGAGCATACCATAGATCTGTACCGATGGCTGCAACTCCCTAATTATCAATCTAGTTCTGAGATTTTTCATCTCTTGGTTAGTTCTTAGGTAACTTCCTAATTATCAATCTAGTTCTGATATTTTTCATCTCTAGTGATCGAATTTTTAGTTACATTATTATCTAGTTCATTTTCTTTCCAGTGGAGCTCATACTGCACTTGCTATTTGAGATCACCATTTTTTATTTATTGTTGTACTGGGTTGTGTTTATGTCCAAATGGCAAGTTTCCTCTATAACTATAGTATATATGATTGATATTGTTGGTATTTTGTTGAGGGTGAGATTCAAACCTCCAAACTCTTTATCACTTTACAAAATACCTCATGGCCAGATTTGGACATGCTACCATTTGGATGGCTAATAGATCCTTGGTAATAAGGCCATATTGCTGCTTTTTCTCATTGTTGTATGAATATCATTATCTTAATTATTTTAATCAGTTGGTGGTCAACAATGTACTTACATACCCAATTGCTTCACTTATTGACTGAGTTTAGATTATTTATTAACGTACTACAAGTTGTATGACTAAAGAAATCAAAGATGATTCAATTGCATCAAAAAGTCCTTGTCCTATTTCATCTCCTTGATTTAGACATTTAGGTTGTTAGAAATAGGTAGAATTTTTCACGGATTGTCTGTGAGTAATGTTACCTACGTTTTTACCCACGGAATATCTATGAGTAACATTACCCACGGAAAAGTTATCAGTAACATTACCCACGGAGATTCGGTGAATCATACTGCCACGAACATTCCTTTACTAAGTGTGTTCCACTATTTGTCTGTCGGTAAATATATTCCTACGAGCGAAATAGCTACAAACCCGCGTTCGTGGGTAATGTGTGAGTAATTTTACATTACCTACATATATTCTGTGGATAAAGATAAAATATGTCGTAGGTAACAACCACTTTTCTTGTAGTGCACGTATCAAAGTGAATTGCGAACCTTGTGACTATGGTTGAGATGTAAACATCAAGTAGAGCATTTTGGAAAACATAACTGAAGATGGTATTAAGAATGATGGTATTGCATTCAAACAACTTTTTCATGTATTTCCTTCTTTTGCTTAATTTCCTCTCAAGCTTGGTACACTTAGAATAATGAACATCCTCATCCTGCACCTTGTCTTTTCTAAAAGAGGTTGTTTTTTCCTTTTTAGAACCACAAGCCTCTTTGAAACTTACGCTAGTATCAACCGCGTCCATCGTAACCTAGGGTAATAGGTTGTGATTTAATAGCAAGTACCATTTGTTATTACGAGTTACTGATCATATAATTCTGTGGATTAGTAGCTTCATAAATTTTTGTGTTTTATTAAACCCGTGCGTAGGGCTACATCAGACAATAAACTCTTGATCGAGTCAGTATAAGACGTGGGCTACACGTATCAATAGTGATATTGCTTGACCTTGTGACGTAAGTGCGTTCGAAGATATTGAAGGAAATTAAATAATGTATGATGCATTATTTTCGAGAAAAATTAAGATAAAACTCGATTTTTTTTCTCCGAGAATTAATCGAAAAAGAAATTATATTCTCGATAAGTGATATAATATAAAATGGATTTTATTTAAAACATTCTATAAAACGACTAGCCCACAAAAATATTTGTTCCTTATTTTTTTGGGCCTTTTAAGTTATAAATTTTTTTTGCCCCTCCAACATGTGGGCTGAGCCAATAATTAGGGGGTTTGTCAAATTTACGGCTCTAGTGGTGGTGGAGGAATAGATGAGTCATCGATAGGACCAAGAAAAACTAAGAAATAACTTTAGCCTCAAATTCAGGAGTGGAAGTATGGCTTATCTTTGGAAGCTAAGTTTACAACCTGTTGAAGAACATCAACAGGGTGAGATTCTTTAGCATGGACATTCAAGTCCATAATGGACTTGAGATTGTAGATAGTTCATCCAAATGAGAAGTAAAAGCTTGAGCATGATGAATAGGAGTTTCTTAACTAGTAAGCTACTCATTGATATCAAAATTCAAATTCATATTTGGATGTTGAGTTGAATCGACTTGATTTTCATAATGACTTTCGACAATGGTAACATTCTCATCTAAGTTGATGTTCTTCTTGCTGACTAAAAAGTGAAGACTCATGCTATGAAAGATTTTTGCTAATGGTTGAAGATTGAAAAAAAATTTCTCACCTTGAGGATCAAAAAGGATATGATTAAGAACATTAACTTTGGTGATCTTGATGTTATTATACAAAGTATTTTTTAGCAAACATCTTCCTTCATTTGGAATGTTTAAAGCCTCTGAAATGACTTGAAGAGTGATCCTCGAAGTCTTGCCTTTGATTTTGAAGATGAGTAGTTCTCATTTTCATCATATTCCATAGTTGAGTAGAATCCTCTCACAACTCTTGGGTAATGTTTTCAGCTATTTGAATGAACTTGGTCCAACCAAACTTGTCAGTAACACTTTGAATCTCTCATCCTTCTTTCTTGATGTTAGGGAAGATAAAAGCATCTTCCACTTGCAATGGGATGACATGCCCATTTATTTTGAAAGATATATTCTAATTCCTTGTTTCAAAATAAATAGATTTTTGAAAACTTTGGAGAGTGAGAAATTTTAGGACTGGACAAGATTGGAGATATTTTCTTTCCTTCAAAGACAATAGATTTTGAGACAGGTTTGGATGAAGATAATTTAGGAGGAACCTTTGATGGTGATTTAGAATAAGGCTTTGGTTCAGAAAATAGATTTGAATGGGGTAGTTTTTGAAGAACCAACTTCTTTGGTTTTCTTTAACATGTTAGATAAGGTTGCTTCTAAATCATTTTGGTGAAGGATTGTTTTGAGGTTGAGGAGTGAGAATGGTGTGAGTTTGAGATGGGAGAACAACATTGAGAGGTTGAGGTTCAAAGGTTGGAAAGGATGGATTGGGTTGAGAATTCATAGAGGATGATGATGAGTATTTAGAAAGGAATGAGAGTTTAGATCATGAGATGAAAGAGGTTTAGAGTTAAAGTGAAAGTTTTAAAACTTTTCATTTGGTAAATATAATTGTTGAGGGAGATGAACGGTACGTATATTAATTTGAACTCCTAATTAAGAGGGAGTGACGTGGCACATGGGGCTATCTGTCACTTAATGTTTATAGGTTCATAAACCTCCTCAAGTGAGATTATGTGAGATGAGGGTGTTCATTGTCTCTAAAAATAAAAAATATTAATGGTTAAATTACACCTGTGGTCCTTTAACTTAAATTTTAGGTAACGTTTAGTCTTTTATCTTTTTTTTTTCCGATTTAGTCCTTTATTCCTAAAAATATCAATAAAGTATGAAAATATGAGTTTATTTGAAGATTTGCGTTACGAATTTGATGAAAATTGTATTATATTGAGAATATAAATTAATTTTATGAGTTTTGATTGAATTTTTTTTGAATTTTTGTATAAAAAAGGATATCATTGTTGAAATTTTAAAACATAAAATATCAAATTGTCACTTAAAATTAAAATAAAGGACCAAGTCGGGAAAAAAAAAGATAAAGGACTAAAAATGTTACCTGAAATTAAGTTAAGGGACCATGAATGTAATTTAGCCAATATTAATTGATCAAATGATCATATCATGATTTTTCATGATTCCGCACATGATCACATATAAATTGACGCTTGATTTCTATATGCTTTGATCTTAAATGCTGAATAGGATTTTTACATAAATTTATAGCACTTGTATTGTCATATAATATGGGTATATTTGTGTACCTTAGTGAGTAATCCACTAACTGATTTTTTACCCGTAGTAACTTAGAACAACAATTTGATGTTGAAACATACTCAGTTTTAGTAATTGATAAAGCAAATGTTTTTTTTCTTTCTGCATGACCAACTGATGAGAGCTTTTTCGAGAAATTTCCAAGCTCAACTAGTGTTTTTTCTTTAAAATTTGTCTCCAGCATAGTCAGCATCACAATATGCTACAAGATCGAAAGGAGAACCTTTGTTATACCAAATGTCAAGATCAGTAATACCTACTAAATACTTGAAAATTCTTTTCACAGTAGTATGATGAGATTCTTTTGAGTTTATTGGAATCTAACACATTACCCAACTGCAAAAACTATATCATGTCTACTTGTAGCTAGATATAATAAAGATCCAATCATTTCTCTATATTCTTTTTCATATACATATTTTCCATTTTCATCTTTGTCTAAACTTGATGATAGATAAATGGGGGTTGCCATAAAATTTGCATCATTCATTTTATATTTCTTGAGAAGTTCTTTAGTGTAGTTTTCTTGTGAAATGAAAATACCATTCTTAGATTTTTTTTTTTTCATTTTATTTGAAGACCAAGAAAGAATCTAAGCTCTCATATTATACTCATCTCAAATTCATTTTGCATGAGTTTTAGAAACTCCTCACACATTTTTGTATTTGCAGCACCAAAGATGATATCATCAACATAGACTGGAATGATCAATAAATCCTTTTTATGAGATTTTATTTAATAGAGTAGTGCTAATTTTTCCTCTAGAAAAGTCATTGTTGATTTGCAATGTACTCAAACTATCAAATCAAACTCTAGGAGCTTATTTAAGCCCATATAATGCTTTGGTGAGTTTGAAAATATGATTTTGTTTCTTTTCATTTATGAAACCAGGAGGTTGATGCACATAAACTTCCTCATTTAAAAAATCTATTTAGAAATGTACTTTTAACATCCATTTAAAAAAGTTTAATGAATTTATGTGCATCATAAGCAAGAAGAATACAAATAGCTTCTAACCTTGCTATAGGGACAGAGGTTTCATCACATGTTGTTGATTGTATCCTAGTGCAACCAATCTAGCTTTGTTTCTTATTAACTTTCCATTCTTATCAAGCTTGTTTCTGAACACCCATCTAGTTACAATTATTTTTTGACTTTGAGGATTAGGAATTAGATTTCAAACTTGATTCTTCTCAAATTGAGTAAGTTCTTCCATCATGGCTTCAATCCATGATTGGTCAATGATTGCTTAATCAATTATCTTTGGCTCCAATTGTGATATCATAGTCATGTTGATCTCATCATCTTTGAATGAAAGTCTTGTGTTAACTTCATTGGTGGTTTTTCCTATGATCTAATCTTGAGGATGATGAGTCTCTGTTCTCCTACTTTTAGAAGGAGTTTGTGAGGAATATGGTTGATCATTCTCATGTTTTGGATTTGTATTGTTTTGATATAGTTGATCATCCTCTTCATCTTCATCTATTCTTGCATTGTAAAGATAATCAAATTCATCAAACACCACATGCGTACATTCTTCAACAATTTGAGTTTTTAAGTTGTACACTTTATACCCTTTTGAGGATATTGAGTATCCCAAGATAATTTGTTTGTCAGATTTGGATCAAACTTTTCCAAAGTGTATGCATTATTGAGAATGTAGCAATAAGATCCAAAAATATGAAAGTATGAAATATTTAGTTTTCTATTTTGCCAAAGTTCATAAGGAGTTTTGTTTAAAATATTTCTAATTGAAACACAATTCAAAATATAGCAAGAGGTATTTATAGCTTCTGCTCAAATATAATTTTTAACATTTGATTCATTTAAAATGGTTCTTGTCATTTCTTGCAAGGCTCTATTTTCTCTTTTAACAACTTCATTTTATTGAGGAGTTTTTGAACAAGAAAAAATGGTGAGATATACATTTTTCATCAAAGACTGATTCACAACTTACATAAATGATATTGGTATGTTTCTCATTTTGAATCTTATTGCAAAAGTTTTGAAATGCTTCAAAAATCATCCTTATGTTTTTTAAAATTGAACCCAAGTAAATCTTAAGTAATTATCAACAATAGCGTACAAAGCCATATATTTTTCTCCTAATACTTGTAGTTTTGACATGGCCAAATAAATCTATGTGAAGAAGTTAAGACAATTTTTTGTGGAAACAATGTCTATAGAATGAAAAGTGATTTTGACTTGTATTCCCTTTAACACATTCAGATTTTTTATTATTGTCAAAACTTATTTTTGAAAATTCTCTAACTAGATAAGTTTTGATAATTTTAAAATAATTTTCATATTTACATGACCAATTCTTTTATATCATATTTATTTGCCTTTTTCAAGAGATAGGATTCAGTTGTCAATAAGTATAGTATATAAACATTCTTTTTTCTTGATCTAGAGAAGAGTACTTTGCATGTTTGTATAATCTCAATGTAAAAGGCTGTTTTTTCAAACAAAAAAGAACACTAATGTACTGCCACATTAATATAACAAGTTTAAAAAAAATTGGCTTATTACTATAATAATATTTTAATCAAATAAATTAACGCTTACAAATAATTAAAATTAAAGTCAAAATACTTTCTTAATAAATTTAATAATTGTGGTTGACAAAAAAAAATTTAAAAAAATACCTTCACATGATGTATTTAAAATATTTTATTTCTACCTAAAAAACATAAACATTTTAAGAAGATTCAATAAGTTTAATTAGGTTATAGGAATTGGATATAATAAAGTATATGTTATTTCAGATAAATAAATAACAATATGTATGTAAATAAATATTAATTTAATTTATATACACTATTATTAATTTAGAAAAATCACAATCTTTGACTATTAAAAAATATTTAAATGTTATGATAATTATTTTAAAATTAGATACATTATTATTAGTTGTATGTGTTGATAATTCAAAATTCGTTACATTAACTATAAATTAAAATTAAAATCAATAAATATTATTAAATACATGTAAACAACGCATTTTGTTTATAATACTTCTTCCTATCACTATTATAAAAAGAAAAAATTTACGAATAAAAAATTCAATTAAGTATAACTAATTTTTTTGAGTTATTTAAAATATAAATCAAATTTACTAAATATCAATTTTTCAGATCAAAATCTCAATTATCTACCTTAAATATTTTAAATTAAATGAAGAGTATATCATGAATAAAAATCTCTCATTAATTTGGTCTCAACCGAAAAAGAAACAACATGCATCTTATTATGATCATTTATATATATAAATTGGATTGAATGGAAGATTGAGATTTTTGTTTTCTTCTGAATTCATAAGACATGTGCATGTCATTTCTATTTGGAACCCAGCACAAAGAAAATTATTTTCTCTTACAATTCAAGGGTATAGCAAATTATTTTTAACTATATGCTATCACATGCAGGGGCACCTTTTTTATATGGAAACATTTTTGCTGTACCGTTGTACCCTGGGATAGGATCAGAGTCCATGGAAGTGAGGATGCTGCAAATTCTATTCACCACATTAATAAGTAGCTTATTGTGGATTAGCATTTAAATGTCACTCGAATGTCCGTCTTTAAATCTAAAATAATGATTTGATTGGTGTCCGTTCAATAAGATGGATTTGGAAGAACACAATTTATTTTTTTTTATCGAACTATATTGGTCGAGTGATTATATCATATATAAAAATTGATAGAACTGTTCTGAAGAGTGACATCGATCTTTAGAGTTTTCAATTACTTTTAAGCATCAATCTACCTATAGTAACACTTCCAGTGATCATATTCAAAGATTGTAATATAATACAGTATTCAGATAGATGAAAATGTCTTTGGGAGATTTATTCATCCCTCACAATTCCTAAAATATTTATCTAAAATAAATTAAAGTGTACCATCATTTGATTTTTCAGATAAAAAGGAAATGTAATAAATTTTTAAAAGTAGAGAAAATAATATAATTTTAAACTCTCATAAAGATGTGCAACTACCTGATAAATAAAAAATAAAAAAACACACACACTCTTTTGTCTTTTTGGATCTACATGTAAAATTAGCAATTTTCAAGGATTTTTAAGGAAAATCTTTAATAATACAAAACAATTATATCACAAATAAATACGACCAACTTACATTGGACCATGACTCCACGAATTACAACCAATTTCTTTTATGTTTGTTTTAGATGCTCCTATGTGTCCATTTTTGTAGTTCTTACACTATTTTCTTTTATTTTTTTTATATTTGCTTTAGATACTACTATGCGTCTATTCTTGTAGTTCTTAAACTATTTTCTTTGTAACATATAGTAATACTGTTTTTTAAAATCCAAATGTAATATCCAATTCATGAATAATTCCACTCAAAATCCGTGGCAATTTTACAGCTTTGACCGTCTAGGTTATAAGTGAAATCTTCAATTCAAGAGCTTAGTCACACTTGCATCTTCTTACCTCTCCCGAAAATAGTATTTTGTAAAAATCAAACCTTACATTCATTGAACATTTTAAATTTGGACTTAAATCTCCTTATCCCTCCTAAAAAAAGTACTTTATGGAGATCGAACCTTACACACACAATTCATTTACCAAGCCTTAACAAATAAAAATTAATAACAATTCATGAATAGCTAGCTTCAATTCATTTACATCCTTAATTCAACCTAAACTTAACTATCAATAAAAGGAAGCCAAGAAAAATACAGGTATAATTCAGACAACAAAGTAATAAAATCATCCCAGAAAAATTATAGTGACAACTGAAGAATCCATTTTTTGGTTTTAACCCTTTGGTTTTCATGGGAAAGGTGCCCTAGTAATCTAGACTTTGGTCGGAAGGTAACTAAAGTCTGACCAAAATTTGTTTCAGCTAAGATTCACTAAAGAATCCATTTTACTAACAACAATTCACATTTTAACAACCTACATCAATAACAACCTAGATGTTTTTCCAAAAACTTGATTGACAAAGAATGACAGGATGGAAATCAATATAAAGAATTATAGGTATAGCATGTTGCTATGATAGAGATTACTGAAATGAAGAGTGATGGAAGCAATGTGACATTAAGGAGCTTATTTTGACCCAAAAATCCAGCCAAAGTAATGGTACCATCAGCAATTACTCTAGCAATTGTTCCAGCTTCGGTAGATAGAAGGCCACCATTGTAGGTTCCACGAGAAAGCCTTGATGACATGACGCGCGAAAGCAATGACAAGTTCACACCTGAAATCAATGATATATTGTCAAAATGGCCTTACAAATGAATTACACTTTGCTCAAGAAAAACTCAAAAAAGTAAAACAAATATAATCAATAACTACAACATCTTTTTAAATCGTTTTTAAATATAGGCACTTGTTTAGCAAGCACATGATAAGTGTCTAAATCCCTTTTACATCACAATAATGAAAAGTTAAGAGATCTTCGTATCAGAAAATTAAGTTGTTCATTTTTTGTTTTCATTTTATGTTTTGGCTTATAATAATAAAATTTCCATTTTGTTTTCAATTTGTTTCTTTTTTTCAAATATTTGTAAAAAAAAATTCTCTGTTTACTATTTGGTTCATGAGTTATGCAGTTATAATTGAGCCAACATGTATTTCCACGAAGCAGAAAAAAAAAAAATGTAGGATGGTTTTATGTGTAAAATATTAATTAAAAATAGCATTAAAATTTTTTAAATAACATCAAAGGCATGCTGGAATTTAATCTAATATATATAATGGATGAAATGTAACAGCAGATGCTAAACTTAAAAATAGTCCATCACCAAAATTTATTGGTTTCACTTATTGAGACAAAATTTCATGTTTTTTTTGAACCTTTACAATACAATCTGGTGCACAATCTTAAAATGTAAAGAAAAATAAGAGATTACCTTCCAGTACTTCAGCGGAAACAAATAAAAGGAGACCGGAACAGATGTATTGTGGCTCGGTATACGGAAAGATTACATGGAAGCTGAGTACAACTCCTATCAGAACCATAATTTCTGAGGTCAACAGAATTTGCCTAAAACATATAGAAAAAGAATTATCTCTCAGATAACATGATAGACATTTAAATTTTGAACAACAACACTAAGGCTCTATTTGGTAAAAAGTAGCGGATGGTAGATAAACTAGCCAATAGCGGATGAACTTTTGCGAATAAGCTAGCTGATAGCAAATAAACTAATAGAATGAATTTGAAGTGTTTGGTAAAATTATTGGTTGAACCAATTGATAAATGCAAAATGAAAATGACAAAAAATATATTTTTGATTAATATCTAAAATCTTTCAATTAAGATAATAAAGGTAAAAATGAGAGAAAAATGATATGTTATAAACTATAAACTAAAACACTAGCTAGTAAAAATATGCATTAAGCTCTTGAAATACGGACCGCTACCAAATAGCTCTCCCATACAAACATATATGTAATAAGCTATTTGCTATAAGCTAGTGATTTGTCCTTACCAAACAGAGCCTAAGTCTCTAAATGGTTCATTTGACAAAGTGAACATTTTAATCTCTATAGGATGTTTTATTTTTCCTTTATATTTTATAAGTATTGACATGCATTATGTATCACCATACATCTTTAAGTAAATTCAATGAGCATAAACCGAATTATGGATGACAATCAAATGAAGCATGGAATTTTTTAGAAATTACCTGTCCTCAAACATGTTACTTATATAGTTTCCAACAATAATGTTTACAGGAAGAACTGTCAAGCCAAGACAAGCAAGAAAAACTGCAACCGTACTGGTTGACCAGTTGAAGTAGTATGTTGTGACGACACTTGATTCAGATAGTAAAATCTCCATTACATATTTGAGCATGAAATATATCAATAACTGAACCTGCAGATGTTACAAAATTAGGTCAGGTAAAGCATTTAATAACAGAAATGGGAATTATGTAAATAAAAGTAAAATTAGTCATGTATGTATATTGCACATTGAAGAGACCAGTAATCAATTTAAAATTATATCATCCCCAAGCCTCTTCAGTTTGATTTTCTCAGCTTTGATTTCATGTAAAAACTGGAGATGTCGATTACCTATTTAAGCCCATCATCCTATTCAAACATTAAGTACTTTGGAAGCAACATTATTAAACTATAATAATATTTAAATCTGTAGTTTAAGAGTTAATAAAACCTTTAATTTAATATCATCTTTACATCCTGGGTTTTTGTTTTTGTATACTAGATTAAGTTATCAGATGCCTCGGTGCAAAAACATGTCTAGGCAAGCACTCATATCATAACAAAATCTAAGTTTGTTAGCAATTATGTGCCTGCAGAATCTAGTTATATGATGTTCATTCATATCATCTAACTTCAATTATTATATTTCAAACTTCTCAAGAGCATAAGATCCTTTCTTAGTTGGCAACTGATATAATGAGCCTTGTTCACTAGTTAATATAGTTTGAAATGTAAGTAGCAGTTCAGTTCATTTATTTTTCCATTTATAACTTTCTATAAATACCATGTGGACAGTAAAGTAGGATTACATCTCAACATCTAAAATGACTATAAAGTTGTGTATCTAATGAAACTATTATTGCTTGATAGAAGTCCAATATCATAACAGTGACAGTGAGTTTTTCACAAACCTTTACAGAAGGTGTAAGGAGTCTGTATGCTGATCCAATTGAATTGGCGGGTAGGCGAGATTCCTCTGGAGCTTCCTCACTATCATCATAATCTTGGTCAATGTCTTCATCTACCTTATCATCCGAAGTAATTAGTAATGGTTGTTTCAGACCTTTTTCAAGTGCACCATTTTCTACTGCACAGGGAGAAAAAAATGTGTCATTTTCTGTTTTGCTCTTCAACAAAATGATAAAAGTGGTTAATGGATCCTTTAATAAGATAAACCAGCACCGATTCACATAGAAATCGAAAAAGAAATTCTTTAGATATGGAAAGAGAAAGTCATTGATTCAATGACAACAATAACTTGCCGACTAACGTTCTCAACAAAAAAACTCATACTTGAATTTCTATATCCAAACAAAATTAACCATTCAATTGATTCAGAAGTAAATGTATTTGAGAGGAAGTAAGAATAGTACCTAATGAAATAGAACCTTATCTAAGATGATGTAGTTAATAAGATGGAGGAAAAATAATGTAAACTCTAAGAAAAACCAGTAAAAAAGACATAGATCTAAATGCTTTTCGAAAAAGTTGTTCCTGATATCGCACAATGACATTGTTTCATCCATTTAACCAACACCATATATTGGAAAAAGCATTTGTTGTTCTTGTAACTTGTAAGTCCCCATAATGAAACTCTCTCTATGAATAATGAATATTTGGACACAGCAGTGGAATCATATGAATGGAGTAGATCAATGATCTTACAAGGAAAATATAAAAATGCTGAACAATAAGTAATATATAGATGCAATATAAATTCAATACCATTATTTGACTGATTTGGTGTATGATTCTCTTCAACATCATGAGAAGGTTCCTTAAAAGAGATCCATAACCATACCAGATAAACCAGCCAAGCGATAGCCATAACCCACCCAGGCAAGGTATTTTGATTAAATGTAAGGTTGTAAATCTTAAAATTAGTCTGAAGTATGCCAGCTAATGCAGGACCGCATGCCATTCCAAGAGCGCTGGCACTAACAAAACCTGCTGATGCTTGCATGCGGATTTTAAGTGGAACACAATCACTTATATAACGCCGGTTAACAGCTCTGGCTGAACCCAATCTGCAAACAACAATCAAGTGTTTTCAGCAATAAAAAATGGTCTTAAATGTGATTATAATTGTCACATACAGCTCAGTGTATTTACAACTCAAATCTAGCAAACAACATAACTTCCATGTACCATGAAAATAATGGTATACTAAGATTCCTGTTTTAAAACCTTCTTTTCATCTTATTTTAAGGGTCAGTTTGGATTGACTTATATGAACTTATCTACTGGCCTAAATAAGCACTTGTGAGACTGTTTAAGAGAGTTTATGTAAATAACCTACGACATGTATATAAGTTGTTTTCAGCTTATTTCCATAAGCTCTCCAAACTAGCTTATGAAAACAACTTATAGCTTATATGAAAACAGATTGACTTTATTTTATCTTTTGTTATAGAAATAGCTTATACATAAGCACTTATTTGATATGTGCTTATTCTATAAGTTATAACTTCGATGAGGTGTCTTATTCTGGATTACTGAAAATGTTTACAAAACTAGGGATGAGAATGAGAGAGATGTAGTCATACTGATCTGAAGTTAAAAGGCCCATTATGTTAAGTCATGATAATCAAGTAATGACATGAAGAAAATTAAGAAATAGAATATTGCTTACCCACAAAAAAGGCGACCGATTAAGAGAATCCATATCGAATGAACATCATATGCCAATGCGTAAAAGACGTTTCCGAGGAAAAGAGCTAAGCTACTGAATACAAGAGGCCTAAAGTATGATTTGTTTGACCATGCACTAAAATACACAGAAGAAAACAACTGTGCAACAGCCATTGCCCCTATCACAATACCACAAACCGTCGGTGCAGCCCCGAGGCTCGAAGAGTAATCATCTGCTGTAGGAACAATAATATATGTATTGACCATATACAAAAATGTGTTTGCCAAATTCAGCAGAAGTGACATAAAATGGTATCTTTTTTCATCAACTTGTTCCTCAGAAGGGGCAGGAAGATCATCTTGCATAATGAGTGCATGTTGCGCCAAAAAGTTAAGGAAATTTGTTGAGTGGGATAACCTATCAACAGCTGCATTTATCGAATCAACGACGGGATCCTGCAAATAAAACCAAGTAAGGATGATGAATAATCAACACCAATCTTGTGCTGCTCCCTAACCAGCTAATAAAGCATGCATGTGAACATGAAGAAGAAAATTAACACATATCAGTATCTTACAATACTGAATCCAAGCTATATAAATCTCTAGTCGATATCTATTTCGGATATAAATATCATTTTGAATCGCAATACTCTAATGAAATATATCTTAAGATTTATAATAAAATTCGATTCACGATTCGAAAAATAGGTCTTCCGATTCACGATTTGAATATCAATTTGAAAACCATGGAGAAAAGTAAATGCAAACAGAAACCTGTAGAGGAAGAGAAGGTTGATCATAAATCGATAAGTAGCTCCCCTGACGATCCTGAAGCTCATGAAGATTGCGAGATAACGCTCCCACAACAGCACCTATTCCCTACAAATTCCATATCATTCAGTCAATGTTCATTCATTACAACAACTCTTTATATTTATAAATATGTGTATGAGAATTTCTCGGTTTCAGAATTTAATTCTGTAACAGTCAATTTTGAACTGAACATATTACCACATGCTTGAACACTTGTTGCAGCTGGGAGTAAGGATGATTTGCCCGAGTTTTGACATAGTAATCAGTGAATCTATAACCAAAGCGTTTATCAAACTTCTTCAAAATCTTACGCAATCCAATAGCATTGATCTCTACAAAATAGAGCAGGTTTAATAGATTCTGTCCAACTGTTCTATAAGCTTCTCGCAGTTCAGTTATTTTGTTTATTTCAGGCTCCTGCTGCAAATCATTATGCATCTCTCCAAGCTTTGCTATCCTGCTTGCCAAAAGCCCTTGTTGCTCCAACAGGAAAAGGACAATCTTCTCAATCTGAGTTTTAACAAAAGGAAAGTGGTTGAAACAAATATAAAATAAACGATTCTCAGCAACGCATAGCAAAATCAATGTAAAACGACATTTATGATTCATTTTACTCAAATAATCACATTTATTCATAATCAGAATCCAATTTGAGTTTGACACTCTCATTAAGTATTTCATCAAAAGCATTCAATAAAGGAAACTATACAAAACCTGATTATCCAGCATTCGTGAAAAATCCTTGAGAACATGTCGCCGATCTAGTGTTCCCTGTTGAATTTGTTGAGCATATTGCCTTACTCGCTTCTTCATGAGTTTGTAGTTTATGTAATATCTATAACCAAAATTCAAACTTATGAACCCAAAGTACCATTAATTTGAAACCAATATTCAACTCAAAAACTTTTAACCCTCAACATCACAAGAGCATAAATAAATACATACCCTTGCCATTCTTGAATCTGTCGGTCTTTCAACTTTTTCCCAAAGGCAACCATTTCTTCCTGCAGTCATAAAGGGTTTTTCTCAATGAAAGTAAAAACTAAGTCAATAACCAATTAAAAAAATTCTCTTTTCTTTTCTTTTCTTTTATTTTTTATCAAAAACCGAAATGGAGTGCAGATGCATCACTATAGAATAGCGGAATCTCAACTATGTTAGCACTCTACTGCCAAACAATCATTTGCAACACACCATTAATTTATTAAAAATAGATAAAAGAAGAACAAAAAAGACATGGGGGAACATGCACCAAAACCAATGCGAAGATCAAAATCTTTGAAACATATAGTTTGGGAGAAGAAATCTATTGCTCGAAAAATCTCCACCAATGAAACGAGGAAGAGAGTCCCACCACCGGTAACCTGGATGAGCAATACCATAAGCAGGTAATTTATCAACGCAAACATTACCCTCCTTAAAAATATGTAAAACAAAGAAGCTCAAATGATGCAATAAGAAAATACAATTGATCCAACGGTTTCTAATATGCCAAGGCACAAAGATCCAGATTCAAGAACGCGTTGAAGACTACGGTGGAGTTTCAAGGATGTGGATTTGATGCAGTCAGCAAATTTCCGTATTCAGTGCGTCAGTGAACCTTGAATCAAGATCGGTTCAGATTTTATTACAGATTTTAGTTCTACTGTCTGATCTTGATCAGCTGATCACCAACGCACTTAATGCTTGAATTCGCGGATTGCTGACTACAGCAAATACACATCCGAGTTACAAACTTCATAAAAATTTCACTTCACAATCAACTATTTCAATCATGCAAAACACAACATAGCATGTATATTCAAGACTAACAACAACACTTACAAAGTTAAAATTCAATATTTCTTATTAATACAAAATAAGCTTCAAAATTAAACCACAAGTGTTTATTTAGATCCTAATCAGCTGAAGCAACAACTTCTTCTACCTCCAAAATTTCAATCCAAAAATATTCATAATTTCATATATCAACAACAAGTTATTTCAATTAATAACAAAAAATGAACATTCATAGAACAAAGTCACAAACAATTCAAAATGACTCAATAGAAAAAATTGAAACATATATTTATAATAATGAATTAAAACAAAACTAATTTGAAAATTGAAGAAATGAAAATTGAGATCGAATGGAACAGAGATACATACCTGTTTTCAGTTGATTCTTTCTTTCCAACTAAAGGAATAGAAAACGCGCTTTTTTTCTGATTCGTTTATTTAATTTCTGTGAAGAAGCTTATAAACTAAACAAACAGAATAAAAATGAAGAAGAGAATGAATCAGCAAAAGATAAACACACGAGCATGGTATGTGACGCCAATAATATAATAATAAATAATAATAACAAAAATCTATGTCTATATAGATATATATAAATAAATCGGATACCACGTTTTGTTGTAATCTTTTTTATCTCGAAGAAGGAGAATGATTGAGAAAGAAAAAAAAAAGGAGTGGTGGAAAAATATGCGGCAAAAAAAATGAAGGGGGAAAAATGAAAAATATATTCCGTTTGAGATTTAGCGTCTTTGTTAACAGTCAATTTTTGATCTTAAAAACATAAATAAAAAATGAAGTTTGAATTAAATATTAATTTTCATTTATATATATTTTGAAATGGAGAGGGTATTTTTTACAAATACAATTTAATGAAGCTCACCATTTTTTTTTTTCTTTGGTATTCTCTTATTTTAAAATTATGTCATTCATTTAAAAAATTTAGACATAAAAATATGATATAATATATTTTAAATGATGTTATATGTAATTTGATGGATGAGAATTATTCAATGTATCAAATAATTTATATGACAATAATTGAGTTATAAAATGGATATTTTCTAAAGTTTAAAATAAATTTTTAAGTTTTTTACAATATTATGTCATTATATATTAACATGTTATGTCATTTAAAATAGGTCGTATCACTATTTTTTAGTTAAAATTTAAAGTGAATATCAAAATTAAAAGATTATAAAATAAATTAATCAAATACGTGAGCATGTAAAAAAATAATTAAAATTACAATTAAGTCTATATTTTTTAATATAGGTGAATTTCAAGAAATAAGACAAAATAAAAATTAAAAAATATTACATTTATTCCGTTAAGAATTAATTAACTCTACTAATTCGCTAAATTTATGGTATAAAAAAATAAATTAAATACTAAAACTTAAGTTAAGTGATTAATAAATTTTATTTAATAATGAACAGTTTAGAGGGGCATATGAGTTTATATCATATATAGTACAATCTTCCATAAAATTTTTTTTTTCTCGATCAAATTCTAAATTATTTAAAAAAATTAATATTAAAAAATATATCGTATAAATACTTTTAACAAATTAAAAAATTAAATTATAAAATACTTTAAATTTTATAGTAACTGATAATATAAATACAATATAAAATATTAAAATATTTCACATTCATCCGTCAAAAAAATATATTTGTATTCTTTTACAGTAAATTTATAAATCTGGCTAATTGATAAAGTTAATAATGTGATAGAATTTCAGTCAATAGTCATTTATTGAATTACAATAAAAAAATATGGTATCTCATGAAAAAAAATATATGGTATATGATAATTGCAACAACAATTTAAATCATTTTTAAAAAAAACTAGTGTGAAACTCGTGCTATATATGGAAAAAATATTTATAATAAAATATATTTAATAAATTTACATTTAAAAAAATATTTATTTGGATATTATTATAAGAAAAATCAATATTTTTAATTAAAAAATACTTTTGTAGTTTTAATAACAAATTGTTATAATAATTATCAAAACGGAGAAAAGTTGTTATAATAACTTGACAACAATAAAATAGGAGGACGTTGTTATACAACGTGGTCAAAAGAAATCTCATGATATAAAAATAGGTTGGATATTGATGTTAAATTAATAACGTATCAACTTCTTCCTCTTTTATCTACGCTATTATAAACAAATTTCTCCGTGTTTGGCACATTATT